>JAHWFP010220630.1:49599-88213 GCA_023313725.1 Lithobius niger | reverse complement strand
AGGACTGCCCGAAAAGAGGGGGTTTGTTAGTGTTGTGTTTCAGGCTGTCCTCTATTATGTTTTAGCTGCATTTATAGGTCCCGTTTATGATTTGATCAGTTCCAGCTGAACTGCTGAATACACCTTGTGTGTGCTCCAGATTGTATATATTGTACCTTACTGCCTTGGCGATAGAGCCCCACAAATGTATTCAGGTGATAATTATGATGTGTGTCCTAGTAGGTGGATGTGCTTATGCTGAGCAGAATGTACCTATCTTGTTTTGTGAATTTAATTTGAAACTGTCATTATCATTCAAGGAGAATGAAGGTGGGAGTGAATTATCATTATGTCAATATCACTAATAAGGAATAAATTGGTGAGTAAGAACTTTGTATCATTGAGGTTGGCCTGTTGACTTAGTGAAAATTTCCATATGAAGAAGCCATGAGAAGTCCACATTTGCATAGATAGCCATTCAATGTCACCCACTTCTGCTGCTTATGTTTTTGAGTTACAAACTCACAAACTTTCAGAAAATTCCTCCACCGTTAGTGGGCGTTGTAGACGGGCATCGGTTTCCTTCAAATTAATGACAACACCGTCCGACGTGAGAAGTGACCTTGAAGCGTTCGGCATGGCAGCTTGATTTTGGGGAAGCAGCAGCAGAGTCAAATTTACATCCTTACCTTCTACAATATCTTTCCGAAGTTGACAACTAATACTGTCCACGTGTGCAACTGAATCGGCGGCGATCCCCGAACCGAAGCCGGCAGTAGTCCTTGTAGCCGAAGAAAAATGTGGTGAACTTCGCTGAAAAGCATTGGCCGCCGTGGCTTGGCTCTCGTAAGCCGCACTGAGCGTACACGATCCAAGCGGGAAAGCCAGCTGCTGTCGTCCCGCGTTGAACGGCGCGGCGCCAGCGATGATGTCATAGTTGCTTGCCATCGAAGCTGAAGGTCCGCCATCTTGTCCTCCTCCGTTCCCGGGAACATAAAGGGCTTCACGTTGCTGCAATGAATCCAATTTCGCTTTCATTACATCAAAATCCTGCATCATCCGAGCTAACACAGCGTCATTACTTGCAGCAGCAGCATTTGCAGACTTCCTTGTCGTGGTACAGTTTGGCGTGGGTGAGCGACCACGTGCACCCAAATTGTCGTTGTGTGCGTCGACATCTTGTTCCTGTTCGCCAAGAACTGCTTGCTGGTTAATCGCATCTTCGTTAACACACTGCTGCCTTGTAGTATCGTCGTTAACTTCATTTTCTTTAAAAAGCTGAAGCATCGCCGCACGACTAAAAGAGGCTGGGGCCCGAATTCCTTGTCTGGCCAGCTTGGCTTTTATATCTTGCATTGTCCAGTTGGCCGGATTGCTTGGATCCAGGTTGCCGGTTTGTTTGCGTTTTAACGGCCGACCTCGCTGACTCGTCTTTTCCCCGTGGTTTCCCCATGATCACAGCAATAATTAAAAGTTCGCAGATTCACGAAAAAAACACAGTGGAAAACTGGGCGAAAATCGAGCGAAAATTGAGCACTAATCATGAGCATGCAATCAGCACTAAGCAAGACGCACAAGTGACATCCCGCAATAGCGGGGATAAGGCAAAGCAAAGTAGGTCACCTTGCACAAATAATCCCCCCCAACGCAGTTGGGGGGGGGGGGGGGGTTGTTCCCCATGCCACTGCCCAAACCTGTCCCCAATGCAAGCATTGGTTCGCAAGTAAAGTGGATGGCAGAATGGGAGCCACAGTACAATGAAGGCGTTGTAGCCAACGGTGCCAATACCGAATGTGACATGCACTGTGTAGCCAGGCCAACCTCCTACAGCCGGAAACATTGCAATGAATTCCGCCTCCATTGTACTGAGGCACACCATACCCTGCTTTCACAGCCCCACAAAACAGGCACGCTACCCAAGAATACAATGTGCCCACCGAAACTACGCCGGTCGACTCTATCGGCTGCCCAAGATGCAGCTAGACATGCATACGATTCAGATCCTGTGACACTTGAAAGATTAATAGCATAATGTTTCGTACTGACAGTACATAAGTATCGCAGTATGGTCAACAATAAGCGAATATGAATGGACGTAAAGGCATTGGTATATTGGGACAAAATTATAACACCCAAAAGAATATCAGGCCCTGTTCTAGAAGCTCCATACAATAACTTTCTACTAGTGACCTGTATGGGAAATGTACACTTGTCACATCTTCGTCACGCCTCGTTTGAACACCAGTACCTGCAGACATGAACTGGCACACGTACTGGTACACGCACCGTACACGTTTCATCGACGTCATACCTCTCCGTGAGTTGTGAAAAGTAAGATTTGATGAATTACTGTCATGCCAGCAATTCTGAGGAAGGCAACACCTAATAGGTTTTTTTTTTTTCTACTTCGAAAGACGTGAGTTCGAATTTGGATTCAAGTAACGTTACTACATTTGCTCTAAGAGTTTCGTTTCTGGCTAACAAAAGCAAAACATCCACATAAAACTGCATCTAAACCAAAATGATAAACACAGGTAAGTTCCAAGAACTGAGAAAATCCCATCATCACTAATGGCTTTTCAAGTTCTTCCCATCACAGTCACCCACTTTGGTGAAGACCATATACGGCTGTTTGTAATAGCCACACCGTACCATGGTGAACCTCAGGTTTGAATCCTTTGGGGATTTTCATGAAGGTTTTGCAATCCAACGTACCACACACTGGATATCCAAATCAACATTTGTCCACTTCAGAACGGATACCAATAATACATAAAAGAATCTAACCTAAAACAAAATTCACAACTGGGCTGAATACTCCATCAAAATCCACACCGCTTGCTTGACAAAACCCCCGAGCTACTAGTCGGGAGCGGAAACGTCTAACGCTTCCGTCGGTATGCTTCTATGTTGTATATCCATTTACATCCCCACTTCCATATCTATAGTTACATTAACCTCTA
The DNA here is from genome assembly GCA_023313725.1 of Lithobius niger. Lineage (NCBI taxonomy): Eukaryota > Metazoa > Arthropoda > Chilopoda > Lithobiomorpha > Lithobiidae > Lithobius > Lithobius niger. Next base: position 85,271 of record JAHWFP010220630.1, on the reverse strand, counting down.
TGTACCCCTCTTTTCGTAAAGGACGCAACGTCGTCTCCCACGGACCATTCACACTTGTGAGGAGAGGCAATGGCTTCTGCATAGGTAATTGGCCCAACAATACACACGTATGCCGCAGCATCACTGAAATCAACAGGACTATCCTGCCCACTAGTGGATACAGTTCCGAAATCAGGTGTTCGTCTACCCCTAAAATCGAACAGTGGTTCAAACTGACATCCCCGTTCTACACAATATTATTTGACATCATTAACACTGCGGAACATAATTCCATCTGGGGTGTGATAGTACACATCCAACCTACCTACCCTTTGCCCCGTCTGACGGACTACTTCCCTACACCAATACTGATAATCTAAAGGAGCCAATATGGGGGAGGAGCCTACACTATTACTACGAATGAATGGTCGTGGAGGAACTTCTTCAATGGTTAGTGGGCCCTCAGTCTTATCTACGGCTTCTACCCTAGAATTACCATCCGATTCCGACTCTGTACCCGAAATAAGTCCCTTTCCAAAGTTAAATGTAGTTGCACTTAGACTGGGTTGGGCACACTCTGAGGCCTATACTGCAAGGACCTCTTCTCCCTTCCCCATAACTTAACCTCATCAACTGTTATGTTTAGTGTCAACGACCAAGTAAGTTTGGGGATTCCACTCTATATCCTACTGTGTCTACCGCATAGCCAATGAATACCCCCTCCCAGCGTTAACGTCAAGGGTATCCCTTCCCGGCTTATGGAAGTGTACATAACACATTGCACCAGGTCTTCGTAATGTCTGACTGATACACCTCGATCAAACCATAATGTACAAGGGACCCCAAAGCCTAAGTATGAGTGAGGGTACCTATGCTTCAGGTAGGTGAACGTACATACAAATTCTGCCCAAGATTGCGTGGCAGAGAAGTCTCGTGAAGTATTGCACGTATCCCTTCTAACAACGTGCGGTTAAATCGCCTAGCGATTCCAGCCATAGCTGGTGAGTAGGCATTGGTTCGCTGGTATCTGATACCCAACCTACATAATCACAAAATTCCATACCTCGGTCCGTGCGAACATTTACAAAGTTGAGGCTAAATTGTCTGTCACTTCTGGCACGAAAGTCAACAAACGTTTGAAACGCATCGCTTTCCTTAGCGATGGGAAACACCCATGCATAACGAGAATAATCATCAAGTAAAGTAAGCACATATCGACAATTACCCAAGGATACCGTGCGATTTGGTCCCCCAACATCCATGTGAAGGAGCTCGAGGGGCTTCATACTCTGAAAAGCACCAATACCCTTAAAACTGGCCCTAGTCGATTTGGTTACCTTGCAGACCTCGCACTGAGGAGAGTTAGGCTTCACTCCTAGTATCCATGTACCACCTTGGAGTTATGTAAATTTAACAGGCCCAATTTACGCTGATGACCGAGCCTCGAGTGCCAGGTTTCCACAGAAACCGACTTAATTGGATTTAACCTCAACATGTACCTTAAAGTCCCCCTTCTGATTCATACTTAAGCCAAGGGAACTCGTACTCGAACCAGATGAACAAGCTACAGCCCCATTCACATGTTTTTTGTTTGACCGTATGAGACAATGCATACACCATACAACTTGTTTGCGATTCGCCAAAAAAAATTGGGCATAGTGGCCCTGTGCGACCGCATATAGCGGCCAGACCCCAAAGGGCATCAGAATCACCCCCCCCCCCCCCCCCACTCAACCTAAGGACCCAATGAAGAGAAGACAGTCGAAGGCAAAAGGAGGGGGGAGAACCCTACTTCAAACCCATAGTACTAACCGTCCAAGTTGCCAAACTCCAGTGAGACCATGTCTTGATGCACACCTCAGGAGCCAACGCAGCTGCCATGCCAGGACCAAAGAAATGTAGAGGCAATAACGATTAATGTAAACATACCCTAACATATCATAAACACATAGGCCTATGGGCAAACGCCCATGGAGACACTCGCCATACCGCCGGCGACACATGACGACTGCGCAGCGACACCTGGCGACGGCTTTTTTTTTTTTTTTTAATTGGTCCCGCCGCGCCAGTGTCATAGCAGCCACGCTCACCGGCGACACGTGACACCCTCGAAGTGACAATTGGCAACAGAACGGCGACAATGTGTCTCGCTGCGTCAGCGTCATAACAGCTACTTACCCTGGTGACAACTGGCTACAGAACGGCGACGATGTGTCCCGCTGCGTCAGCGTCATACAGCTACTTTCCCTGGCGACAACTGGCTACAGAACGGCGACGATGTGCCCCGCTGCGTCAGCGTCATACAGCTACTTTCCTAGGTGACAACTGGCTACAGAACGGCGACAATTTGTCCCGCTGCATCAGCGTCTAGTAGCTACTGAGTGTCGCCGATGGTGCTACACATGTGTTGCCAGGGGCGACAGCGTGGGTCCGGTTAAAAACCGGCTTCAATTTGCACCCCTCGGCTCAACCAGCGTTGCAATTATGTCCAAACGCGGCACTTGCAACTTTTTTTTTTTTTTTGCTGGGATAGTCGGACCACGGACAGCGCCCGTGGCCGGCTTTTTACCACTCAGTGTAGGAACCGCACCGCTATTTTCCCCACCGGGAGCGGTCGTCCTATTCATCCTCTCAACACTACTGGTTTCCAACTTACCGCCACTGTCGGCCACTCACCTAACGCCCGCCATCGGATCGGCACGGACCTGCCTTGAGGGACGGTGACAACTCCACTGGCTCACTCTACAAATCACCATCTGCTTGAAAAAAATGGTATTTCAACACGAACATCCCGGGGAAGAACGGGAGGCAACGACGCCTCCGTCCACGAATCACAAAAGCTTCATTCTCGGCCGCCATCTTGCCCTCGGCAACGACCGGCCGACTAAAAAACACCGCCGGCATGGCCGTATCCGTTAAGCCTACCGACTACCGACCATTGCCGTGCTTCAATCCCGTTCCCACCGTGCTGCTTTCCAATAAGCCGCTCGTCGGATCCACTTCTTGACATCGAAGTCCGATGTTGTAGTCCATAATACGCGTTGGTTAATTCGCTAAGCACGCAGTAAAAACTCGCACAACCATCCACGATGGAGTGCTCGAAAAGTGATGCGGTTGGACTGGTGGGGGCGCTGACGTCGGAAGGACGTGCAGCGCCGCCTGGCGGCAGTGGAGAAAAGCTTAGGGAGAACATAAAAAATGGGGTTTTCAGTTCATAAGCGAGCAGTAAATAGCGTAAAAAGGTGGTTTTAGCAATATTACTGAAGGTATATTTGCAGGAAGTAAGAAACAAAATTTGCATATAAATTATATCAGTGCTCACCAAGCAAATTTTTTTTGCATTTGGCCTAACCCATGGGAGACAAAACAAGATATCAAATGATAAGAGTTAATATGAGAGCTCGCTTGCTAGGTCACTTATTACTTCATTGCGTTGTTTTTTGACACGGTTAATCCTTCGCGTTATACACTTATTGCACCTCGATAGCTGTTCAGAAATCAGTGTTATGTGCGAAGTAAACAGTTCTGTAAATTTTAATCGTAACAACTCTGCTTCGTAAAAACGTTGTGCAATTAACCCTATAAGGACGGGTGCATCCATGGTTTTACAGTCTGGTGCACCCGAATGTAGCCTATATAACATTGTACTTTTTAAAACAAACAGCTCTTATATTCATCCGATCGTAAACTTTCATCTAATTCATTAACTATAAAGTTTGTGGTAAATTTATTTATGAAATCTGAATTTTCGACAGGCAGTTTGACCAAACTAGGTGGGCTGTTTAGTCCCCCGTCTTCTTCAGGCTCTCCTAGTGTGATTTTCTATTTACATAACCGCTGCAGTCACTTCGCAATCACCATTCAAATCCGGCGGTCGTCATAGCCTGCTGTATTTGGCGGGTGGTGCTCTTATCGCAGCAGCTTACGACGACTGTCACATTTGAATGATGTTCGCGAAGTGACTATGTTGATGTGGCTGCAGCGGTTATGGAAATAGAAAATCACACTAGGAAAGCCTGAAGAAGACAGGAGGACTAAATAGCCCACCTCATTTGGTCAAACTGCCTGTCGAAAATTTGCATTTCGCAAATACTGTGAAGTATTTTATTGTTTGAACATCCAAAGTAAAATAAATACAGATGCAAACCTATTTACGTTGCCTTTTGGACTTGCATGTCAGACTGCCTGAGTGGGGAATTGAACCGACAATCTTTGAAACCAAAGGCCAAGGTCCTACCGCTGAGCCATACTGATATGGCCACAAGTACTTTAACAAAATCACAGTTTGAATTATTAAAGCGAAACATTAAAAAAAACGAAAAAATATATTACCTTTAATTCCCAATGATTGAATTTCCATCCTGGAGAATAATTATCTCTGTAGTCTCCTCTGCTGCGTACTTTTTCATTATTCAAACGGTGTTCATACTCTTCGCATTTGTTAATTAAAGCTTTCCTCTCATCCTCTTTCAAATTGACAGTGATCCCACATGGTATGATGATAACCTAACAAAATGAAGGTTCACATCCGTCACAATCATCATCATGTTTCCACAACAACCTTAAGGAAGTATCGCCGACGGCACACAAAAATATTTATACGCACGAACCCTAGAACTGATTGGATGAGAATTTTAAATCTTTACCCGTATCAAGATGATTACTGTCCCTAGAAAACAACTAGCCTAATTCACAGTTTTAATTTACAAGTAATGCAACAATAGAACAATGATACTTTTGAATCTCATATTTTATTGACATTTGATACAGTAATGAGTAAAAAAAAAATTAAACAACCCTTTCGTTTTGAAAACACACTCAATTACTTTTCTTTAATAACTATAGCATCCAAGGTTCATCTTGTAATTTTGCTAACATACTGAAATTAGGATTTTAATAGCCGAAGGCTTTTTTTGATTTCTACAACCCACAGCCCAAGGGATGTAGACAAAAAGATTATATATGTTTTGTTATTTTTTTTCTATGTTGTCACTATTAACAAGTAAGGCAGTACCGAGCACAGATTTTCTTGCCGAGCGCTCAAAAAAATGCCTGGTACACAGAGCACAACTGAGCCGATCAGTGCTGCAGAGCAGAACCGAGCACTTTTATTACGCAGCACTTGCTAAATACCAAGCAAGCTTCGAGAAACAACAAATCTTTTCACTAAAACAGCCTGTTGTTACCAAAACAATGCTGTGGTTACCAAGTGCACTATGAAAAGGAATATTTAAAAAAGCATAAAAATAATAGTTAATCTGCTCGAATTACCTGCAAATTTAGTTTGTGTATTGAATTCTCTGGTAACCGTTTAATCTTCCTACAATAGGAACCGTGCATCGACTGACATAATCATTGGGATTGGGTATTGAGACTGCCGTAATAAAGCTCGCATTCAAGGTTCATCGGCCCTAAGATTTCGTGCCAAGACCAGATGCGAGCCGCACCACTCGGCTCGGTTAAATTGACGTAATTGCTCGGTGTACTGAGCATTGCCGATCATGTTCTGCTGTACGATATTCGGCTCGGCAGCTCGGAATCGGTACACCCTTATTAAAAAGTGAATGTTGTGAAGCCCGGTACAATGGTATCGTATCAAAGCTTCAGAAGGAAAACCTTGTTGTGATACTGTGATCGAACACGACACACGTCACATCGCTCACAATCATGATCAACATGGCGAAAGGTCGCCAGCAAGACTGTTCTGCTCAAATGTTCAGCGAAATGAGACGTATAGTTGCTATACAGTATCAGCATTATATGAAATATGATAGCAGCACTCCTAGCAGGTGATTAGCTAAACTAATATAATTGAGTTTAAGATGGAATTGAAAGGTTTTTAATTGATTTCAGGCATACAATAGCAAATCGAAGCGATTTTAGTGTATACTGAAGGTTAGTATTTTTCAAATAGTAAGAAACTATGTTTCTTGTGAGTTCACAAGCTACGTTGGACATCCGACGCAAGTAGTGAATGATAGTAAATCCAATTCACTAGCTCTCCCTTATCAGTTTATATTTATTTCCTTAGCAAATACTACACAAATTCTGGTAACTGCTACTAATCCAGATCTCATCAGAAGGTTATGGTCCCTCTATGAACCATTGTGTCAACAGAACACTGATGAAGTGGTAAGGTGAGTAGTGACGGAAATTAATTTTGAATGGCGATCAAGTTTTGTATTTTAACTGACAATCACAAATGACGGCTGCAACGTTTTTTGATTTTGGAAATGCTGTCAAACGACGAGATATCTTTATGATCAGTGACAATAAATGTAAAGGGTGGTCCATAAAAAACTGACGAGCAAAATTTTTCTAAAGTTCAAACTTTTTTATTAGCACTCTCCAGAACGTAAACGGTCAGACGAAGTCTAATAGAATGGGTAGTTTTGAAAGTCCCTGTACAGTTCCGGAGGGTGCTAACAAAAAAGTTTGGACTCAGACTAATTAGTCTAATTATCCAAGATTTTCATCATGAAACCATAATTTTGAACTAAGGATTGTAAAATTAATATTTACCAATAATCATTGAAAGTGCAAGTTAAAGATCGTCAGTGAAACTAAAACCTGACACCGGAAATGACTATAAAATGGATGATAGAAGTGAAATCAACAACACCCATGCGTTCAAGGCAAAAATCTATTTCGATTGGTCATCCTCCGTAGAGCTTATTTTAAAAGAAAACGTCCTAAGGAAATATGTCTACGGGACAGTAACTAAGCACCCGGTGGAGATGTTGCACTATCGAAGTATGTGGAAGAATAGATGGAGTGTTTACGTTTATTACAGTCAATGCAGCATCAGCATAAAGATGAGAGAACCTAAAAAAATTATTGCGATATACACCATATGTGATAAGTGTTATCGCAATGCTTTTCATGTTTCGCGATCATCGCAGCTTCGAGCTCATTTTGTCTGGTTCACATCAGCGTGCCAACGTTGTCGATAATTTCGCTACGTATTGACCGATTTTGACGTTCAAATACGCCATCTTAATTGTGTTTTAGCAAGCTTTCCAATAGTGCGAACCATAAGCCTCTAGCTATACCCGTTCTGAAGTTTTATCCAATAAACCGTTTAACTTACATTTTTAAACAAAAAAAAATGGCCTCTAAATGGGTACGAAGAATTGCTGCTCACTGCTAATTTTAACAGAACTAATGCTGTAAAGTGATTGTCTGCGGATTAATTAATATCAATATTTTCACATTGTAACAGGTCACCTAATTATCCAGAAATGTTAGGATTGCGCACTTTTTTTTTGGTAAGATATTTTTCTGAGTGTGGGTTATCCGCGAGTGCGGCTTATGTGGAATTTCAAGTACGTAAAATATTCGAAAGTGTGTAATTATTTTGAATAAATAAGAATAACTTTTGTTTATAATTTTGTATTAACACTACACTAACTAGGACTATTATGTATTTACATTTAGACCTAGAAGTAGTAGTACTAGGCTTAAACGTACAAAGTTAGCAATAGGGATCGACCGGATACCGTTTTGCCGGATCCGGATCGGTTCCGGTTAATTTGATGTCAGTGCCGGACCGGTTCCGGATCTAGGTTCCGGATCCAGGCCGGTACCAGATACCGGGTAACTCACACACAAAAACAAAATAAAGTTGTTTATTTGTTTCCCCTTATAAGTTGCAGCTATGGTGTTAATTTTTGCTTTGTTTCTCATTACTTTCTTACATTAAACGCTTAGAAGTCTTACGCTATGAAGAGTACCAGTATAGTTTAATTGCATGTAGGCTACAGAACTATTTTTGCAATGTTGCCAAATTCTGCAAGTTTATTTTTGAAACAGTCAAACAAAGCACTCATTAGGTTAATCAATCAAAAAACATTTTTCTAGTCGAAGGATTTCTCATAGATTAGCCTACTGCTTCATTTCGAAAAATAATTTGCAAAATTTTGCAATATTTGTGAAACCAGTATGTAGTTTATGCATTTATTTTAGATTAAAATTATTGAATTTTGGTTGCATTAAAAAAAATCAAAATCATAACAGGTCTTTTATTTACAGCTTTTTTACGTTGGTTTCGTTCCTTGTTTTTCCTTTCATTCCCTTTTAAATTGCTTTCGTTCGTTCCGTTTTGTATTGCACACAGTATAACAAAAAACGAAAGCAAAATAAAAGAACGAAACCAACATAAAAAAAAGCTGCATTTTTTTTTTTTTCATTTTATGAACAAAACTGTCTCGACTCTTGCAACTTGGAAGTCATCTTTGGTTTATCACGCTATTATTTCTTGCTAGTTTTTGATGCCGTCATTAAACCGTCTTACTTTTCGAATTTAATCCCTTGGCATCCAAACCACGATTTATCGTCACTTCAAAACCGTTTCTAAAACTCACGACGCACCCAGGATTCAAAGTCCCGTTTGGAAAGAAAAACCGCCATTGCATACAACATAGGTGTAATTCTGACTGAATTAGGAACTTTGGCATGCGTATTTTGGATTTATTTAATTTAATATCATCTTTAATTACCTCAACTGATGTTTTTATTGGCCGTGTTATCAAAATTGACATGAAATTGCTTTAGTTTGCTAAAATTACTCCCTGGTTCAAGCTGTCGTAACACAACAACACAACGAACGGCCGCCATCTTGGTCGCGTTGGAAAGCTGGAATTCCCTGATTGGGACGTGTGTAACACGTGATCACTCATCGCGGTGGGGGCCAGTCACAAGTGACGTTACGCGAAGCGAGTCAAGGTCACAGACATTGGCGCTAGCAGGTGCGCGTCTCTTGGCGGACAGCCGGCTGGGAGTGGGAGCGCGATGGCGGCCGTAAACGGATTGCTTTCAACGATAGTGAATATAAATTAGTAAATAAAAAAACTTTTAACTACTTCTACAGTATAAAAGACTTTAAAAAAAAAGGATGTCGGATGCTGTAAACAACGCTGTAATGGAAGAAAACCAGAGGACGTTATCATTTCAAGGTCTCCCATGCACTGCAACGGATGGTGAATATTTTCGTAAAGCGGATCTACGTAGTCAAACTTCAACTTTTTTTTTTAAGTTATGAAAATCTAATACGATTATCACCAAGTATATTTTTGTGCAATAATTTACACTGTAATTATTACGTCTGTAATTTTTATATACCCATAGATCGCTTAGTTATTTTACTAAGATTTATTTTACCGAGGCAAGCAACATGTTTACGGCGACAACGTTTTGGTTGTGTTGCAACCGGTATCCGGCTCAATATAATTGCCGGATCCGGATCTCTCCGGATACTGTATTATCCGGCACCGGATTCGGATATATCTGGACTCGGTCGATCCCTAGTTAGCAAGCTTACTGTAGGAGTAGAGCTGTTATGACCAATTGATCAAATTAAGCAGCTTGGCCTACATTTTGAAAAATATCGCAATAATCGCAAATATCGTGTAGTGGAAATTTAATTATAGCCCATCCCTTCAAGAGAATGAACGTTAATAGACTGTATAACTAAAATTAAAGACGTAGTAAGGTTACTGAAACTGACACAGTACCCCACAATCTCTGATGAACTTGTTGCATTACTCATGTTGTGCGTGGTCTACCATCTAACTACAACAATGTATTGAGACTTGGATCTTTTGAAACGGACAAATATAAATATAACACAGACTACACCGAGCAATTCTCCACACCACAAGGTAGTAAACAAGGTCATTTCGCCAGAGAGTGGAAGCAAAGGAAGAGTGAGAGGACTCATAAAGTGACAGGCAGTCTTATGAAGAGCATAAAAATACTCTAGGACATACCGTAAATCATGTACCTTAAAGGCCCAGTTGAAGCTAAAGCCCACCCCTTAAATGCTATAAAGTCAAAATCATGAAATAGTGGAGTTAAAGCCCACCCCCAAAATTGTCGTCGTTCTAAAGTTACAAGATGTGCATAAAGATAGTACTACTTGCTATGTTTACTGGCCCTTTCTCCCTCCCTGTACTAATAGTGGACTCTTCCTTTAGCTCCTAGCACCTGCACAATGCCTGGGCATCTCTCACCTAAGACCTCCTCCCTTCTTCACAGCAATTAAAAGAATGTAAAAATTGGTCTTTCAGAGATCGTTCAAAAGCTTCGAATTTTCTGTAATAGATGTCCAGAAACGTTAGAAAACTGATAATGCTTGATTTAAAGCCCACCCCCTATTTTTGCGATATTAACTGCGTATGCCCATGGGCGTTTAATCTGCTATTTATGGTAGTAATATTCGAAAATGTTATTCTGTATCAGATATAGTGATGGAGCCTAGCAAGAGGAAGAAAACAAAGAATGAGAGGATAAAAATACTGCCAACAAGACTTTTCAAGACATGAAACCTTAAAAAACAATACATGCACTAACGGCAGTTAAAACACACCTGCAGTAGGGACGGGTGTAGAGACAGTTTTAATGGAGGTTGATTGAGATATCGTTGAATTCCCAACAGTATAGCCCGCAACTAGTATTAAAACTAATGTCGTCGCCATAGGAATCTGATAGAAAGAAAAATATTTAATGTCTTTTCCCAAACAATTGATTTGTCATAGAACACATAGGGGAGTATTCTGAACACTCGCAGAAATAGAGCTAATTTGTCATCTTTACGCCATGAACTATAGTTTTAATGGTGGTTATTGAATTACCGATAGTATATCACGTACCTAGTAATAAATGCTGTCTATAATGGGAGACCCATCGGGAGCTCCAAGTGACTCGAAAGAACATGCGAGTGCTGTCCTCTACTAATTTGACAAGAAAGCCACAATGAATGGCATTGCTGTGCACTCAAGAAAACAGGACCATGAATTCTCCTTGGTAAGATACCACCATCCTCTTCGATCCAACACGTTACAAGACAACCACCTTAAGGCACTAGAGTCCCTTACTATTAAGAGATACGAGTTCAATGATGTGCCTCTCATGAACATTGCTAGGCCGGCATATGGAGACATAAACCAACTTGTGCGCCCTGACTTCGGCTCCCTCCTTGACAGCAAGTGAAGTAACCAGATGAATCATACGATGAAGATCAGTGATCCAGTTGACTAGTGCGTTACTTTCAAATGTTGTGCTCTCTCTGCATATAGTGATGTGACTTTCTTATTGTTCACACGATTCTGAAGAAGGTGCACGGTTTTACACGGAAAATTTAATAGTTGAACAAACTATTCTTGTTCTCCGTGGTGGAATAGTGTTATCTTGTCTTCGTGATATTATTGAAATTCCACTGTGCACGCCGGTTACGGGTTTTTTCGAGACACTCTGCAGCTTCGGACGAATTCAACAATGTCTGCATCATCCCAATCCAACCAATAAATTTTTGCTTTTTTTTTTTTTTTTTAGAATTTTGGATACTCCTTATTTGTCGCTAATTATAGTACAATGAACTGCAGTAACCATGCAGCGACCCAGTGTTTTTGGCAAATACGCCCTATTAAATGTATTACCCACGCCTCATAGAATATAACCTTACATAAGATCCCGTCACTCAAACAGACAGGGTGGTTCCGTCAACAGCTGGTATACCTCTAGCTGTTGAGGTACCACAATCTGGAGCACAAACCATTTCACAGTAACGTGCATTTTCCGAATATCATGCGCAGATGGGAACCCAGTGTGTATCTCAGTAACCTTTACATTTACCACTTTACATTCTGCCAGAATAAGGGGGGGTTCATCCTTGTACGTCTTGGAGACGTCATCAGATTGTAAGTTTTTACCTATTGTTGGATTGTGTGAGACGTTATATCTCATCAGTAGCTACTTTGTAAGTTACTTTTAATAGTTCATTTTATTATTACATGCTCAACAGGAAAGTGAAGACTATTATGTCTTTCTTTAAAAAAAAAATGAGTGCAGCTAACCTGAACACAAGCAACACGTGGAGGGAGAACCAATCCATTGTTGTCGGCATGGACCATTATCATTGCGCCAATGCTTCTTGTTGACAATCCCCAAGAGTTTTGGTAAACAAATTTTTTTTCGCTGGTGTCTGGGTCTTCATACAGAATTTCAAACATCTTGGAGAAATTCTGGCCAAGATGATGGGAAGTGGCACCCTACAAATAAACAGTAAGATTTTGAATTATTTCACAGTCTGAACAATGAAAATGTCTGGCATTCTTCTTCTGTTTTTTTTTTTTAACATTTACTTACAGTGTATTCCATATTGGATACGCAAACCAAAACACAACAAAGTCCAGCAAACGCCTTGTACTATAGGTGAATTTCCGGTGAAATCCTTTCTTTGCACACTTACAAGTGAGTCAGTCACCTTCTTCAGGCTTCTACACAAACTACTTCTTTACAAACAATTTAGTCCGTGATGGCAATATGGAGGTTCTGCGTTCTACCATCATGGACTAAACTGAGTAGTAGTTTGGATAGAAGCCTGAAGATGACGTGCAAGTGATTCCATCGAAAATCCGCCTATAGTACAATGAGTTTGATGGACTTAGTGCTGTTTGCATATTCAATATGGAATACATTAAGTAAAAGTCTGAACAATTCTAACTAAAGGAAAAGTGATAGTTTCTTAATTTTTATAGCTTTTCACCATTTGTTTTGACTAAAATAATGTTTTGCAAATCAACTAAAATGAATTAGGACATCGATTATCCTAAGTTTAGTTATCCACACACCTTTTTCAGGTAATAATCAGAAATTTGTGAGTTTTCTGCAAAAGCATAAGGATCAAGTTTCTTATATTTCTTTTTCTGAAAGCGATTTGATCCAAAATATTCTTGTAATTAAATACATGGCTTCATTTCACATTTGACTGAAAACTGGATTATCTGATTAACTTTATTAGCCAAACATTTCTTGGTCATATTTAGATTGGATAATACATGTTCTACTGGATGAGTAAAATGAGATTCTTCAGTTATTAAAACTTACATTTTTCAATGGTGAGTAGTGGCACCAAAAAAATGTTGATATTTGAACATAAATGCCAGTGCTCTTAAATCATATTTAAGAGCTTATATGTGAGGATGCCAGAGCTCTTAATTCATGTTCTTGAACTACATGGGGATGGTCGATGTGATTAGGGGCTGTATCGTGTGCGTCTTTTTCCAAGGAAGAGTGGTGACCGAGGTAATGATCTTTCCAGCTTTTTAAGATGAAATTAGGGGTAATTGCATATACTCACAATGTCGCGCTGCTGCAGTGAAGGCCACCAAAAAGACTGTCTTCTGCGTGAGGTGTAATAAAGGGGCAATATAAATAGGCTCCTAAGGTGCCAGTGATAGACTAGACAAGTGGCAAGTTATAGTCGGAAAGAGACGAGGAGTTTTAGGACGGTTTCAAATGCATGGATAAGACGAGAAGTTATTCTGTTGTTCACAAATCACAATGCCCGTTTTCCCCAAACAGGGCAAGACAAGAGTTCAATACAGAGCAGTAACCTTTGATGGCTGCTGGTGAGAGACCCACTTGGAAAGGATGTTCCAAAACGATCGTTACGGACGTCTCCAAGGGTTGCATGGGTCGACATTATTTTCCCGGCACCAGTTGTACCATTTTCTTTCCTTGTACTCATATACCTTTGTTGTAGAATCCCTGCGACGTTGCAGTAAATTTGACGTAAACGGGGATGAAAATCCTGCATCACGTAAATTATTCTTCAGCCTCCAAGCGAATATGAAGAATAGCAGGGTTTGGGTGCGGTTTGCCCTCGGTGTTGGGAGAGTAAGTCTGGTAGAAGGGGAAGTGGAATTGGCTCGTCTTTTGCAAGATTCTACAGGTCCACGACCTACGGTGTTGTTGGTTAAAGAGGCTATCAGAACTAATGATCCTTGGGAGGTCGTCATCTTGTTCAGAACCAAGGAAGGAGAAAGGAAGGAGAAAGGCAGAAGCGAACATGCCCGTCCATGATATGATCACACCGTCCGTGGCTTAGGCTTCAGGATCCGGAACACGAGAAACAAAGTTCGGGAGTTGACTGTTGAACCCTATGGCGAACAGGAAAGGGGTTCCCCACGTCTGGAAGATTGAGTGACAACTCTTGATAATTATAATGCCGATTCTTCACACCCATTATGGTGTGAAGGGAGACGCCAGGGCCACTGATGCTGATCCCAAAGGTAAACTTGAAATCGTGAAAATCTTGGGAGACTGCTGCCTCTCAGTTGTTGGAATTATGTTCTTCCATGCGAGTTTGTTGGCTAGGATGCTTAAGTTCCCTCCTATGTGTCTGCGCCACTTGATGTGTACAACATAGGTCTACACATGGAACACTTCTCCCCATCAGACACCTGGAGTCGGTCCCTCCTCCTCTCTGGACGTAAGCAACAGCAGTGGTATTGTTGGACATAACAGACTTTTCCCCGATAGGCTTGAGGACCATGTAAGAGCACGAACGAACATCCAGAGCTCCGAGGAGTGAACGTGTCCAGGTACCAACCCCCCTCCCTCTACCCCAGGAGTAACAGGAGATCCGGGGGTAGGAGGTGTATTGGTACCTCCACGAGTAGGTTGTACTCTTGAATCCACAAAGAAAGGGTCTGTCGTAGCAAGTTGGCTGGAGAAAAGTTGTCCTACAACAATTTGGAATACCACTCATCTTTTCGGAACCAGTGCATTGGACACGTCCTCCAAGCACCCAGCAATATAAGTTTTACACAGGAGCCCATTTAGCTTATGATGCAAGCCAGATCTCTGGCGGTGGCTGACGGAAGTAGCAGCATTTCTGTCCCCCCTTCCAGCAAGTACTGTAGTGGGTCAGTTGTGACTAACCGGCACAGTTGTACATACTTTGGAGGTAAGTGTTACGAAAATAAAACATTTACTGTTTAAAACTCATACTTCAGATATTATGCAAAGGTTAACAAAAAATTATATCTAACACAAGACAATTTGTCCACAATGTCATTACAGAGTAACTCACCTGCAGCCCTCTACCACTGGCTGCTACATATGCCTCAACAGTGGTAGTAAAATCCCCACCAGCAAATTTCTCTTTCTCTGTTTTTTTACCCTCTACAACTGGAATTGCCAACAGCTCCTCATACACCCTGCGATACAACTCGAGTATTTGGTAAACCTATGAAAAGTAAAACTGAAGTTTTAAACTCATTACTGAAAAGCAAATCATGAGGTGATAACCAGTTACTACAGTGAAACAGTAAACAGGAGTTTCAATTTAATTCCGGGCAATTAAAAGAGCAATCGAAACGATTTAGCACATAATGAAGGTTAGTATTTTGCAGATAGTAAGAAACTAATAAAGGTCTGTGCTAGACAACCATAGTTATTGAATACCATGACAAGGGTAAAACGAATACGAATACCATTCCAGAAGCATTGCTAATCCACACAAAACGATCGGAAATCCTAAAGTAAACCTGAGACACATATCAAAACTTTGTCTCCATCCACCAAAAGTATATATCCATCATTGATTGGCTTTTAACCATTAATTGAATGACATGATGTACATCTCTTTTAGGGGCATGGTCTTTTAGAAAGGCTTAATTTTCCTAAACTCTCTTTAAAACATTTGTGATCATGATGTACAATTAATTTCGATATCCGAGTCAGCAGCAGGCGAGTCGGTTGTGGCTATGTTCGAGTTCGGGATGTGTTGGCTGTGGACGAGATTCTGGTGATGTGCGGGTGATGGCTTAGCCCTACCCCCACCCCCCATAAATCTCAATCTATGAACTACAACATTGTCAAAAAATTGTGTATATGATTATTTATTACAAATTTTACCTCTGCTTCAGCATCTTCTTGTGCTGCAAATGCTGTGTGCCCCTCTTGCCATAAAAATTCTCTTGTCCTTAAAAACGGTTGTGGGTGTTTAAACTCCCATCGCTAGGAAAAAAAAGTGTAATCCTAAAATTAGTTTTTACTTATCCTAAAACGCTTATTTTAGCTATTTCTACAAAATGAGCCGTCTTCCTGTCCAATACAATTCCCTAAAATTTCGTACTACCTCCCGGTTCACCCACCAGGTGGCATCTATCCGCTGCTACAGCAGAGGAACCAACCAGGTTCGGCTGAAAAATTGGTGTTTGGTACAGCCTTAGTAGAAGCACAAGCGCATCATTCAAAAGTTTATACTAGACACAAATAACACCAAAGAGGTTTAATAATAAACTTTGACATAATTCAATATCAATTAGCTCTCACCCACAAAGATCTCTAGACAGACTGTTTCGCCCTTGTTTGGGCAGTAGAATGGCGCCCCAAACAAGCAGACGATTCTGCTATTTCGCTTGCTGAAACCGTATTCGTTTCGCCATTGACATAATTCAGTTAATTATGTTAGTGTTTAAGCAAATGCTTAACACATGTTTTTCTCAAAATCAAGGTGGCTGTACTTCCTTCCCTTTGTTGTGGTAGAGCAGATGTAGTGAAAGAATAATACATTTTAAGAAATATTTCACTTGTCTTACCACAACATTGCACCACTGGTTTAGCTTCAGCGGGAGATCACGATGGGATTTAATCCATTTTGAGTAGGAAGGATACATGACTGTTTCACTGGTCGGTCGAATAGCTATTGGTTCTGCCAAATCAGAATCCCCAGATTTTGTTACCCAGGCAACCTGTAAAACAAATTCAACAATGGATCAAAATCAGACACACAGTGACAGAATGGTGCAAGCTAGAAGAAAAGTCACATTACATCCATATGACAAATTCTAACATACTTACAGTTAGACTTAAGTTATGCTGTTCTGTAACTATTCCAGATCTTACCTCTGGGGCAAAGTCAGCTACGTGAGTCTTTTCTTTTTCTAATGCAGACTGAGAAACAAACATGGGGAAGTAGCAGTTCTGAACGCCTAACTTCTTTATTTCTGCATCAAAGAAATCCTTGATGCTCTCCCAAATGGAATAAGCCCAGGGGCGCAGAATGTAGCAACCACTGACGTCATAATATTCTATCATTTCTGCTTTGGTGATGACCTTACAAAAATTGAAAAATATGAAGCAAAATTAGTTACTGAAAGCAACATTTTGTGCCTGCAAGTACAATTACAAGCAACAGAGTGACTAGAACATGTAACTCCAATTAAACTGACTGGAGACACTATACATAGCACTAGGCTACAGCACTTCAGCACACTTTGAAAAACTTATAAAAACACAAATCTGGGCATGTTCAGTAACGGAGGAATTCTTGTGCATCATTTTGATGTTTATATGAAACTAGTTATCAGACCTCCATAGTATCAAACGAACACAATAATTATAAACATTTTCCTTCTCGTAATGTCAATCTCTGTCCGCATCTGCATGGGCTTGGCACTGTTCAGGATTAAGTTTGATAAACTAGAGACATATTAGGGAAAAGTGTCCTCTTTACGAAAATTAGAATGCTAAGATGTTTTACAGCTATAAACTATCCGTCCTCTACGGGTATATTGAATCAGTAAGAAACTACATTCATAAGGTTCAAATTCTGGCCTGAATAAAACAAAAATTGTTTTTGAAAGTCCAGATTCGTACAAGTAACACTTAAATTCAAAAAAAGAAATACATGTACTCCATCGTATATTTGCGAAAATTCGCAAAAATACGATGGAGTATTTCCTGTTTTGAATTTAAGCGTTACTTGTACGAATCTTGACTTTCGAACTTTCGTATTTCAAAGGACACGATGGTTAGCTTATTTGCCAAAAATTATGTGTAACACTAGATATCAAGACTGACTGTATCGTAAGTAAGTCTCAAAATTCATAATGGGCATTCAAAATAAACCATGTAATTCCTATCTGAAAAAAAATGAGCTTTGGTGGCCTATAATAGGGCTGCAGCCAAAAAAATGTGTTGCTCTGTGAATAACCCAAAATAAATAGCTTGAACGTGCACATGAAAATACAAAACTCCTTGATATTTCACGTTCCTATCAAGAGAACAATCAAATTAAATGAAAAGATTATAAAATACCATATCCGTAGAATTCTAAAAACTGTCAGGACACATGACAAACATTTTGGTCAAACCCAAGTCAAAAGGGCGAGACGTGTGATGTTGACAGTGCCATCATCACAGATCACTTGTTTGATCGTTTCTAGCATGAAAATATGGGCTAAAGGTAGCGTTTAGTTAGCTTAACAAAATTGCATGCAAGTTTGACGAACATGGCTGACAGCTGTGCGTTACTAAATACGAGCCGTAAAACTCTATGACCAAAAAATTTTATAGTTTTTCTTAGGGTATTTATATATATTTTTTTGGGGGGGGAAGGGGGCACCCGTGATAGATTTTGCTGCGGACATATATTCTCGAAGGAGTGAAATGACACCAAATGATTGAGCATAAGTGCCATGTGTAGGCTTAACTTACATTAACACCGTACAAATGGGACGACTTAAAACACATTCATTCAGTGCCATCTTATTGACTGAAAAAACTCAACAAAAGCTGAAAAATGAAACACTAAGGCCATTAAAAAAAATAGTTGTTTCTCAGGCATCGCCGCACCGCCTAAAAGCCGCCGCACGAACCTTTTTTTTCTTTCATTTCCCTTGCTATTTACCGCAGCACTTGCAACAAAGTACGATTATGAGACACCGGACCAAAAAAAAACCATCACGAGCACCACACCAACAATAGGGATAAGAGTATTATATTATTACTTTTATTATTACTCTGTTTATTATTACTGTCTTGTTGTTGGTGTGGCTAAAAAAAGATAAAAAAGAACACCGCCCGCCTGCCCGCATGGAAAATTTTTTATTTTGCCCGAGAAACAACTTTCTTTTTTTAAATGGCCTAATTAATACTAATCGCAGACATTTTATGTGAAACACGTAACAATATTCTTACCTGGGAATACCACTCACTAAGATCATTCTCTTTGGTAGCTTCTAAACCTAACCTGAAAGTTGAAGGAAACGTCAGATTAAACACATGACAAGTTGCATTATGAGGGACCTCTATTCTACATACATCAACATTACAAATAAAGTGCTCAGTATTGTCACTATTAGTGCGATTAGGCCATGCAAAAAAAATTGTTTGGTTTATTGGCAAGATTGCTAATTGAAACACCAGGCAATCAAGTATTTAATTTGTTTAATTTTATTTAACTGACCATATTTCCCTTGACATATACCCCACTTAAAGCTGAACGAGCATGTTGTCTGCCTAAAAAAATTTAATATTGTGCTAATACGTTATTTGTTATCCAGTTTCAAGATGCGTGTTACAATTAATACCCCGAAACAAAAATTCGACCAATAATTAATATTCCTAAGAAAAACTAGAACAAGATTTTTGTTAACAATCTACAAAATAACGTGACATATTTGACTTTGAAAATTATTAACTGTTACAAAAAGATGCAACAATTTTTTTTAAACATTGAGAAAAAACAATGTCTTTCAGTGGTAGGCTATTACCTGGTTTGCTTCTTCACTCCAGTTTGACCTGACTGTTCCTCTGCACTTCCCTTTTTCTCTGGCTCCTTCTTAGTAGATTCTTTCTTCGTTTCTTCCTTCTTTTTCTTATCTCCTCCCTTTTTGTCCTTTCCTTTTTTACCGCCGCCACCAGTTAAATCTTCACCAGTTAATTCTTTATACCGATTCTTCAGCGACAAAAGTAGTTGCACAGCTTTATCCACTTCGTCCTAAGAGCCATATTTAAAGTAATTAACAGTCTGTATTATGCAACATTCCATGCTTGTGAAGAAGATCAAAATAAAACTGTGCTGACTAAATTACTCAGCATTAAAGCTAATACAGTAACATTAATAGTAATGTGCACTGCGAATGCGATTAGTACCTTGCTGGCACCGCTGGTTTTCAGAGTACGGACTTTCTCCCCTTGACTATCAATTTGCAATTTAAGATTTGTTGCATCAGGCGTGTCTGCACCAGCAGCCATTTTTGCAGGAGCAGAAGCACTTGAAAATACAGCCTGTTTGGGTTCAGCCGATGGTTTCCAGTCTGCTCCCGTTGCAGTTTTGAACTCCGATTTTAATGATAGAAGAACCTAAGAAATACAATTCAATAAGATGGATTGAAAACAGGTGTACGGTTGAACAAAGATATACTATGCAGTGATTGTTGCAATATTTATCAATTCATGATCTGTAAAAAAAAATTAAAGAGACTAACAAAGTGAACAGAGTGCATCCTGCATGAAAATAATGCTGGGTCAATTTTCTCGCCATTTTTCTCCCTATTAAACGGTAAATAAATTATGGTGCCTAAGATAACAACCACAAAACTAAACACTCGCTTAATAGTTAGCAGAATTGGGCATTCGTCACCTTGATGGATTTTAAATAGTTTAAGTAAAGTTTTAAGAGAGCTTCACTAGTTCACCTGCAAAACGAGCAGCAATCAGCATTTAAACAATTATTACTGAATATAGGCTTGAAATTGAGCAATTTTGAACTCTTAGAAAAGCATTTATTTTTAATAGGCTCAGAACACACGAGCGCTGTATTCAAACCACTCTACAAGTGAACTTCAACATATTGTTTCAATCTAGTTTCAACCTGAAAAAGATGCCTTTGATGCACCTGCACTGAAAGTCGCGCAACTTATGAGCCGTGCACTCTTTTCACAGAAAGAGATCCAGTCAAGAGAAAGTGATAAGCCCATGTCAGATGTCAACAAAAGATGAAAGTTTCACTGAAGTTGATTAAAAATGTAGTGGTACAGCAATGTTAGCTAATCAACCATTGGTATACCACCACATTCAGTCAAACCTTCCCTAACAAATTTGCAACTCTGGTAGGGAAAAGCAAATACTGTTGGATGCATGCAAGTCAGTGAAAAGAGGGGGGGGGGGGGAGAGGAGATGTGGAGGGGACAACACAACAATACTGTATTTTATAACTTGGCGACAGCCACGTTTATACGATCACAGGCATTAACTAGACGATTTACGATAAATACTTTTAAGCCCAACCACAAGTCCGTGAGACCTCTGTGAGCCGAGCTATGGCAGCACAGAAAGAATTGATGGAACCTTCTTCTTGGAAAGGATAAATTATTTTTAAACCGTGATTGGCTATTAATGATTATTATTTAAGCCTTTATAGGCAATACAGCTCAATGGATGTTAACTTACATTAAATTTAAAATATCAAAAATCAAAATAATTTCAACTTACTTTCACTGCAGCGTCAACTTCGACTTTAGAAGCTTTCGCTGTTTTTAATGTGCGTACTTTATCTCCCTGTTCCTTTATTTTGAGGTCTAGCGATGAGGAGTCAACCTGGACTGCAGCAGGGGTAGGGGCTGTTTCAGCTGAAGGTTTCCAGTCCCTTCCCGTTACAGTTTTGAACTCGGACTTTAACGAAAGAAGAACCTGAGGAAATTCAATTAAAAATGATGGCTCACAAGAAGGGTTTAAAAAAAATTTACTATGCTGACATTAAGGCTAAAATTGATAAAAAATAGCACTCAATATTTTGGCACGGCTAGCATTGGCAACGGCAACAGCACGTGATGAACACTTTGACGCTCAGTACGGCTAGCCGAGGCAATGACATTGTCCAGGCCAGTACTTCCAATGGAAAACTAGTTTTGAATCAAAGAACCAGGTGTCACCGGGATTCGAGAACGTCTTCTTGGAGAATCGGTACCGAATTCAAATCCTATATCGGGCCCGCATTCAACGAACTGCGCCTGGGCGGGAGGATGGGATCAGAAGAACAAGGGTTAATCGCGGTCAAGGTCTAGCTTCCCGTTTGTGTATCTGCTTGTCTTGGATTGGGACGCGGCCAAAAACACTGGAATCTAACCAAATTGACTTTTCACTTGCCTTGCTACGATAGATTTTATTTTCGACTCATAAAAGTTTCTAACGTACTAGTTACAAGGTGCACGATCTCCACTGGTTTGCCCGAAATACTTGTAGGCCGAACCGTACATCAACTGCACCCGAACTGGGGGTGGGGGGTTACCACCGCTGTAGAAAAATTAAATGTGGGACTACAGTTTTCAAAATCACATAAGGATCAATATCGAACTTTGTTAGTCTAAGGTCAAGAGAGCTACACTATGGATCTGAGAAAGCAGAATGCTGCTGCTATAATTGTTAATGATCCGATTTACAGCATTTTATCTCAATAGGGCATCTTAACGTGCTAACACACTTTCAAGTCAAGCGAAGCATTCGCTACGGTTTTAAATTGGGCATTTTGTTGAAGAGCAAAACACAAATCACTTGTTCGGTCTGAGCCCAAACGAAAAGTGTGGGCTTTGTTGCAATGCCAGCTGGGATGATGCCACCTGGTGGGGACCAAAGAATGCTTAAAGTTTAAGATTTGGGCACAGCACATTAAATAAAAGATTTAAGGGAAGTATTTCTGGATGAAAGTGAAAACAGGAACTAGCTAAGTGTTGTCTTCGCTTGCTCATTCGGTACCACCTCGCTACGTACAAGGAGATTTCTTGCTGGAACTAGTATGCTGCTGACAAGACATTTCACACCAAAAATGATCAAGCAACATCAGTTGGTAAACAAACAATAAAAAAATTTACAACATGTGAACACCAGTGCTTAGTAATTATTGGTAACAGACTTTTTAGCCTCATTTAGCATAATAATGAAAATGTTCCGTGGCTTCCCAATAACTAACAAAAAGCGTCCCAATTGTAGACTACAGTAATGTAGTATTTCGTTGTAATTGTCCCTCTTAAGTGCTTTACTATCCCGGTAACCATGTTATGAAAGATTTTCCATATACAGTATTTAGCAACTACGTACTTCAATCTTACATGCAATTCACTGTTACTCAACGCTAAATAAATGCTGATTTTAGATAGCGAAGATTCAGTGGCGAAAATTAAGTAATGTATTCTGTTTTCTTGATTATTTTTTTTTTTATTTCCCAACCAAACTGCACGTCCTAAGCCTTTAGTGACGACATCACAAAATAACGTATTCCATCGCTTAGTTGGCTGCCATTGTTAAACACTTGGGGACTGTTGCCACCAGAAGGTTCTTGGAAACCATTAGGTTACAAATTATTATTAGGTCTATTGATGAGATCATTTTCTGTTGCCGGCAAGGGGTACACTTTTTGAGGATTATAGACATATAATCTCGAGACAATAAAACTAGGTCTGAAGTTCAATGTCCCGATTTGCTTTCTTCTGACACAATTCTCATTTCTTTTATTTGTATACTTCTTTTTTCAACAAAGAAGATGGGCACCCAAATAATCAAGCAAGCCAGCACGAAATAGGCCAATTTTTCTACCCATTAAACAGCAAGTAAAATATGTTGCCAAGCAACAACTATTAAAACTAAATACTTGCTAAGTAGTTTGCTGAACTGGTTGTGCTGTTAATCATGTGTGTTTTGCACAATTTACATTTTTTTAAAACTTTAATACTTAAAAATTGAAAGGAATAAAATAAACTTTTTTTGTGGAAATGGTAAATTATTCTTAAACCATGACTGACTATTAATGATGATTAATCAAACGTTGTGTTGGGGCCTCATGGGCTGGGGCCACGAGGCTGCTGGTCGTGTGCTCTACAGTTTTGTCTAGCCCAGGGGCCATGAGACAAGCGGGCGGACGGGAGATGTGGCGTCTTTCTGTTGCCCAAGATTGACGGAAAATTACGCTATTTTCTAAGTTCATCACGAATTCAAAAGTGTGTGGTGTGCTAACTCTTCGAACGTAATTGTATTCAAAGTAGAACTCCTCACACGGTGTCCAACTTATTCATACTGTTACTTTAGGTTCAATGACTTACTGACTGTTTGGGCGTTCATTGGTTTATTCATTTTTGCGTCTCGTTCACTTCGCTGGGTTGATGTTCTGGACTCCTGGCTCCTGCTGGTTGCCATGGGAGGAGTCTGTCCAGGATCGTGTTTCGTGCTGATGAGCCTGCAGGTGCGGGCGGAAGTCTAGGAAGTGGGGGTGCTGGTCCGGTCCCATTGCAAGGCTAGCTGTGAGCGGAAGGCGCCCGTAGCAGGTGTGGGCGGAAGTCACGGAAGAGGGGGTGCTGATCCGGTCCCATGGCAAAGCCAGCTGGGAGCGGAAGGTGCCCGTTAACAGTTGCCTGGTTATTTACACATTAAGCAATTGGGGATACGCGGGAATACTACAGCTCAAAGGACGTTACCTTTCATTAAATTTAAAACATCAAAAACCAAAAATATTTATCTTACTTTCACTGCAGCGTCAACTTCAGCTTTAGAAGCTTTCGCTGCTTTTAATGTGCGAACTGTATCTCCCTGCTCCTTTATTTTGTTATCTAGTGACGAAGAGTCAACTTGGACTGCAGCAGAAGTAGGGGCTGTTTCAGCCACAGGTTTCCAGTCGGTTCCCGTCGCAGTTTTGAACTCTGACTTTAATGATAGAAGAACCTACGGAAATACAATTAAAAACATCACAAGAGTGGTTTAAAATAGATAATTTACTATGCACTGATTGATAAATCATCTATCACCTCTTGTAACTTAACATATTTGGCTATGACTACCCAAATTTTACAACTGGAAAGTGAACAAGTGGGCTTCAAACATGAAAATAATAGGTTCTAGCCGAGTGGCTGGCTTCACTTGTGGATTCGTGATCGCCTTGCTATGTTCAAGAATATTTTTGTTTCAATTCATGAGCTGCCGACAAGACAATCCACACAAAAAATGATCACGCAACTTCAGTTCGTAACCAAACAAACAAGCGGCTGCAGCGACTACCTAGTCTTAACCAGTCTTCTTTCGACACTTTCGGGCCGGTTTCGCTTCATACTTAGGGTTTAGTTGATTAATTTTAACCACCTTTTGAAAACTTATTTACCTTTATCTGGTACCGATCTAGAGTTGAAAAGATAACAGAAAGACGGACAAAGTCGTTGGTATAGTCTTCCCGCTCTACTGCACAGAAGACTAAAATGTTAATAATAAAGCACTTGCCACACACACAACCACCAGGCAAAAACACACACAACCACCAGGCAGAAACACGACACAGTTCCCTTGAATTTTTGGTGAAGTCCACACCCGTTTACCTTCTTCAGAAGAATTTCAACTACACAAAAAATGTTCGAAAACTACATGATGAAAGTACGAGAATTCCAAATTTCAAAAGCAAGCGCATGTTTGGATGCATCACTGATCTTTATTGGCCATCTGGATCCCCCACTTAGCGTCAAGCTTGGCAGCCAGCATAGGTGTTACTAATCTGTCAATGCCATCATACGTCAATGTGATGGCATTGACAGATTAGTGACACCTACACTGGCTGCCTAGCTTTACGCTAAGTGGGGGAACCAGATGGCTAATAAAGATCAGTGATGCATCCAAACACACGCGTGCGTTTAAAATCTGGAATTCTCGTACTTTCATCATGTAGTTTTCGGACGTTTTTTGTGTAGTTAAAATTCTTCTGAAGAAGGTGAATGGGTGTGGACTTCACCGAAAATTCAAGGGAACTTTGTCGTGTTTCTGCCTGGTGGTTGTGTTGTGTTTTCCCAAAGTTATGTCGAATTCAAACCACTGTAAACACCGGTTGCCGGGATTTTGTAATAAAGCACTTACCTACAAGCCAAACAACAATAAGTAAGAGAATTTTAACAATAATCAGAGGGTTCAAAAGAATCAGAAGGTTCACAATGCTGCCGCTAGAATAAAATTTGATACCACCTCCAACAAAATTTTGAGGTGCGCCCTGCGCACCTCTATCACAATTGCAGGGTAAAAATGCGTTAGCTTTTAGGCCTAATTTTAGGTTTTAGGCCAAATTTGTACCTGCCGTTTTCATTTCGTAAGTAACAGCTAACAGAAAATTGCGTTCAACAGTAGACCTAATCATTCATGCAACACGGTGTTGAGACTTCACGTTGACGTGGCAACAAGGAATCTTTAAACTAATGTGTGTCGCTAATGGAATCCTTTTGTTTTTTATGGCTGCATGTCTTCCCGTACTGGTTAAAAGCGACGATTAAATGTTATTATTTCATTGATTTACGTCGAAAAAAAGCCTATTAGTTGTAAGGAAGCAACAAAGTTTTAATTTGCTTTTTTAAAGTTCACTTGACTACCTTGAAAAAGATTACAGTCGTTGCTATAGTATTCCCAGCTTCGCTGTACAAAAGACTACAAATTAACTACGTCTGAACACCAGGGCTTGGCAATTTGTTGTTCACTGACTTTTACGGCTGATATTTAGCATACATGAAAAATGGTCCATGGCTTACCAGCAAAAAGCTTCTCAATTGTACGCTGTGGTAACCTAGTATTTCAATTTCATGTGCAACTGTACCAAAGTTCTTGACTCTCCAGGTAACCACGTTAAGGAAAATTTTGCACTTATGGTCGTTTAGTAAGGCACATCTGAGTACCTCAGGCTTACATGCAATTCACACGATTTGAGCGAGTAAAGATTCAGGGGTCAAAATTAAGTAGCGCTGTAATAAGTTGTAATGAAGACTGTCTCGGTTTTTTATTTTTATTTGTTATGTCCCAAGCCTTTAGTGAGTGCCGACTCTCACGAAAGCATGTATTCCATCGCTTAGTTGGCTGTCATTGTTGACCACTCGACGCTTTATTGCTGCCATCTATGATGTCATTTACTGTTACTATTGTTGCCAGTAGAAGGAGGGGTGGGGGTTTATAGAAGTAAACTCAGAACAATAAAAATAGATCTAAACAGCAACCTAATTTGCTTTTTTTCAAACACATATCTCTCATTTGTATACTTCTTTTTCCAGCGAAGACGACGGCAACCAAGTATCCAAGCAAGCTAGCAAGAAAATAGCCAAATTAAATATGTTGCCAAGGCAACAACTGTAAAACTAAATACTTGGTTAGTAGCTCATGGAATTAAGCATTCGTCATCGGGGAGGGAGTGAATAGTTTATATATTTTTTAAAAATTTAAATACTTACGAATTGTCGGGGTCGCAGCACAAAATCCCAAAAATTAGGAACAAAAGTAGGAACTGTTGCCACCAAAAAGTAGGAAAAAAGGAACTTTTTTGAGCGTACTGTCTTTCATTTTTGTTGACACGTAAACTAAAATGGCTTCTTTAACTAGAAAGTGTTAAAATATTTTGTTTACATCGACTTTCTGTATTACACGTTTAGCTTGTAAGTAATCTATATGCTCTATAGGAATATAGGCCTAATCCTAGTTATTTTTTGGAATGCAATATAAATTTAGATTTACCACCAGTAAAGTACCGATTGTCACCAACACTCGGGCCATACTTCGGAAAATGGGGGTTTCGCTGTACACACTACACAAAACATTTTGAAATTAATTCTCTTAATTATGCAGAATTGCTTCGCCATAGTTAATCCATACAACCTATTTCAGCTTTCTGCACCCCTTTTAAATTTTATCTCTTAACAGATAGCCCCGTTTTTGAGGTTACAGACTGATTCATTCAGTTTGCGTACTTAGATGCCTTCCACTCGATTTCCTACATACAATTTTTATTTAAGCCCTTACTATAATTTACGCTTAATCAGCAATTAAACGCTGATTAAACGCTGATTAAAACGCTGCTTAATGCTAATTATGGTAGTAATGAAAAGCATTCAACTGGTCTCCGACACGTGATAAGTTAATGTTGTCTGTAATGAACTTAAAATGCGCTACGGTTAATTAAGCGCACTACTTCAAAGCCAAATGTGTTCAACGTCAATAATTCACGCATCGAACTACTTGACTAAACTAATAATCGCTTTAATTAATCAACTAAAGTGAGAAATTTTAACAGTTAACCTGAAAATTACAACAGCTGAAAGATAGCCGAGAACTGTCATGCGAGCGGGCGGTGAAGAGAAATCCAGCCATTGGCGCCACCATGCGACTGTCAAGCTTTCAATAAAACAAGAGAGCAACAAGACCAAACACATACTTAAAATTAGGATGAAAACACGCTGTGTTGTGAAAAAGAAATATGTAACGTTAACTCATTTCTTTAAAAATAAATTGTTTTAACGTAAGTGTTTCACAAAGTTTTTAGTTATATTTTAATTAAAGACTATTCAATTAAACAACACTCCAAAAAAAAGTAGGAAAAGTAAGAACGCTGCGACCCCTGAAATGTTAAATTATTCTTAAATCGTGACTGGCTGTGTTGTCAATTCATATTAGAACACGCGCAGCTAAAGTTTCAAAAGCTTTAATATGAATGTTAATTGTAGATTTCAAAACTACTTTTCAAGATGATTCGATTCTCAAATGTCTTTTTAAATTCACATCCAAGCAGGATTCAATAATTAAAGATTGACAGAACTATTACAGTTCAACTGACGTATAGTATAGCGGCTAAGAGCCAAAAATTGGTAAAAGTATGCACTTCATGCTAAAAGCATCAAACCCGGGGATATGTTTAAGTATGTCACTAAGATCGTTTACTAATGTAGAACCACCTTGAGGGCAGCCATTATGGCCTCCAGCTGGAAAAAATGGCGGCCTTTTTTGTTTTCTTTTTACTATGTCCTGGAATCTATGCATATTTTCAAAGGAAGATGTGTTGCAAAGTTGTAGAATACTATATTTTTGAAATTTTATGTCCTATGTTTGAACGTCATAAAACTATAAATTAACAGAGAAATGAACAATTAACAAAGGTGCCTATTATGTTCAATTCAGAAATTCCCCACCTTAAAGTATGCACATTGGTCATAAGGCATCAAAATCGGGGATTGGTTGAAGGATATCACTAAGATCGTTTACTGATGTAGAACCACCTTGAGGGCTGCCATTTTGGAATCTAGCCAAATCCGCGATGGTAAACATTCTAGTTTACATATCTGACTAATCGTCTGAAATCAACTTTCGTAATCTCAAAATAAGCAGTGATATGTTGGGTCGATCTTAAGTAACTGGTAGTAACCACATGCAAGCAATATCAATGGCTGTATGTTACAACTGCAGTTACATTGTTAATAGTTAAAAACATTATGACAAAATGTCCTGTTGCA
Source organism: Lithobius niger (assembly GCA_023313725.1). Taxonomy (NCBI): domain Eukaryota; kingdom Metazoa; phylum Arthropoda; class Chilopoda; order Lithobiomorpha; family Lithobiidae; genus Lithobius; species Lithobius niger. The sequence continues at coordinate 56,436 of JAHWFP010220630.1, read as the reverse complement.
TAGCGTAGCGATTTTAGATTTGACAATCCCCACCACACTTGCACTATGTAGTACACTTAAGGAAAACTTTTAAGTACGTACAACGGGCCGTGTGGTATTCCTTCTTACACTGCATTGAGTAAGTTCTACACATGCATCACTGATCTGTGAAAGGGTTGTCCAGAGTGGTTACCATTTGCCATCCTGGTTTAGTTCCCAGCTCCACATATCTGATGATGGCAATTGTTGCATAGTTTGCAATGCTGAGCCCCAACGATGACCAGCTTGAAAGGCACTACGTCGTATATGTTGAGCAAGTGCAGCGAGTGTACGAGGAAATCAGTCCATAGCTCTTCATTTTTGATAAAACATCGATTTGCGCGCATCGTTGACATTGTCAATATACCTTGGCAATATATGTCATTGACCTTTGTCGTAATGAAGTACCACAAAGCATTCTTTGAGCCTGATGTGTATGTCACCGACATCAGCAGGTTGAGCCGATAAACAGAGGAATGCTTCAATCACCTCAGGATAGGAATTCCACGTAGCCCAAGCTGATGACTTTCCATGGTCGTAGAAAGAAGAGACCGTATCACAGCCAGCGAATGGATGGAAGAATGTTAGAGCTGGTGACTTCTGTGGGCCAAGTATAGTTGCAATTTCGTATACAGGAATACATTGTACTTGGGTACCGGTTCCAATCATAATCCACAGCTTCCCTAGAGGCAAATTAGCCATCACCGCAATAGCAATGACCAACACATCCGTATCGACTGTAAGTACCTTCCTGTGTCCTTTCATTGCAGCATCTTTAACATGTAATAAAAGACATCCTTTAGCCTCCTCATGACTACATGGAGATAAACCACCGATATCAGAACTGGTTGAGCTTAGGACTCTGTTCTTTACCATGTCATGCATTGGCAGGTGAGTGATGATATATTCAGACATCATTTGAAATAATTCGTCCTTTTTCTTATCGGCACGAAGGCAATCATCCCAGTGTTTTGGAATCGGAGTGCTCATGGTTACACGTTGCCCTGCACCTTTGCCTCTTTGCTGCCTGGTTTCCTGTTTTAGTGTTCTCTGTGTACTGGTCCCAGACAAGGTCCAAACGATTGCACCACTGCATTAGTGACGATACATAAGGCAGAATATGAGTATTTGTATGTTCTTCGAATGTTTTTGCTCTTCCAGGTCTTAAAAAACGAACAAGAACTGCTCCATCATATACACCACGTGTCACATCAGGTGTTACTTGTACAACACACAATTGTTGTAATATAGGTGGTAGATCATTTTTCCAAGATGGCGGCCCTCAAGGTGTTCTACATCAGTTAACGATCATAGTGATAGCATTAAACCTATCCCCGAGTTCGATCCTTGAACAATGTGCATGTTTTAAAGCGGAGAATTTCAGATTTCAGCATAACTGGTTCCTTTGTTAATTGTTCATTTCTCCGTTAATTTATAGTTTTACGACGTTCAAACATAGGACATAAAATGTCACATTACAGTATTCTACAACTTTGCAACACATCTTACCTTCAAAATACGCATAGATTCCGGGATATATTAAAAAAACGCAAAAAAGGCCAAGATAGCGGCCCTCAAGGTGGTTCTACATCAGTAAACGATCTTAGTGACACTCTTAAACATATCCCCGAATTTGATGCTTTTAGCATGAAGTGCATACTTTTCCTCCTTACCCGCTGCACTAGTTGCCTTACATTAAATTTAAAACGTAGCCTATGTAAAAAAATTAACAATAATAATTTCAACTTACTTTTACTGCAGCATCAACTTCAACTTTAGAAGCTTTCGCTGACTTTAATGTGCGCACTGTATCTCCCTGCTCCTTTATTTTGATGTCTAGTGATGAAGAGTCAACCTGGACTGCAGCAGAAGACGGCGCAGTTTCGTCCTGTGGACTTTTTTCAGCTTTTTTACCCTTTTGGCTCTGGGCAACCTAAAAAGAAATTTAAAAAAAAAGTAAATTATTGGTAGCCCTTGTCGGGTTAGCAAGTGCCTACCAGGGATAGAAAAAGCCAGTGCTTTTCCAAAAGTGCTTGGACTCGGAAGAAAAGATCTTTTTCTTTAGGAAAAACTAGTAATGGACACCCCACGAGTTATTGAAATGACTTACTTAACTTGTATCAGTTATATCACATTACTTTTTAACCTTTTAGGGACGGGTGAACCCAAATGCCCACTGTATAATCGTTGTTTTAAATAAACAGCTCTTCTACTGGTCAGTTCCAAAACCTCTAGCCACTTCCAACACAACTAAAAACGGGGACATAATGACCAGTTCATTAAAGGAAAAAATGAAACAAGTTTCATTCCCTTCACTTCACGTGGGTGAGAAGCTGCGATTGTTTTTCTAAAGTCAGTTTTAAGAACTTATTTTTAAAGTGCAAATAATGCAGTCCTTAAAGGGTTACACCAAGAGTTCAGAAATTCTTTATTGATACTCCCTTTCATCTAGCAATACATACAGTCAGAAAAAAAATTCCAATTCTGAGAGCATCATGATGATTCTGATGAAGTCGAAAATTACCTTTGCTTAAACCATGCATTTACCAAACTACTAATATATCAAGGATAAATTGAAAAGTTGTTGAAAGTGACACAAAAAATTTCTTACAGTAAGTGAAAAGACAATGCACGACTGTTTATGTCGGCAACATCTATGCTCTTTGGTTTATTTAGCGACTTACAACCAAAGATATGGCCTATGTTACACGTATGGCCTATGCCAACAGTAACACTCTCCAGCAATAAAATACCTCACTTTAAAGTTTATTACGATGCAGCCTTTTATCTAGGAAGAGTGATGGTAATATCCTTAAAGCTTGCGCCACATTTTTGGATGTTGCAAAGTAAGCCTAACACATATGTTATTGCCTGTACAGTACTAAGTCTCATGGAATAGGCTCAATAAAGGGAAAGGATCACTTTTGGTGTGGAAAAAAACAAATGCTGATTTTCCTTTGATGCCATGTTTTTAATCTGTCACTAGCGGAGTCGCTTGCTTCGCTCGCTCATTCCGCGTTGTCTCGCTACACTCGAGGAGCTTTCATGCTGCAACTCTTATGCTGCTGACAGACATTCCACATCTAAAACGATCAAGCAAATTATCAGAGTGTAGTACGCTTTTTTCGTAAGGCTTCACTCAGTACGTAAACAAACGACAACCATAAATCACTCCAACAGTCAGGCCACATGAGAGCTACGTGCGCCTCTTGCTCAGAGTGCTAGCCATAATACCACTGACAACACTGCTGGACCACGTGTGCCTACGTGGCGCAACAATTGTGGACCATCCTCATCCAACCTGATTCCTGTTGTGTACTGAATGGAGGCTATAAGAAAAATGTCTTATATACTGAATGAAGCACGTAATGAGTGTCCATGTTGTAACTATCTTCGTATGCCAACCCTGGTCACAAGGTCGTCTGGGAGAGAGGGTGTGGGACGTGCCTGAAGTGGCTTTGAGCCAGGAGAGGAGACGCGATTTGTACCCCAGTCGGCCTTGGATAACTTTTGATGTGGAAAAAAACAAGTGCTGATTTTCCCTTGATGCCATGTGTTTAATCAGTCATGGGGAATTAACTAACCATGACTACAGCATTTGACATAACACAGGGTGCTAGTTGTTTGAATAGTATTTCGTCAATATGCAAATTAAATGCTATAAAATTTTCATCACCGCCAACACCATAAACCTAGTTCATCCATTTTCAGTTCCAAAGCAGCTACTGTGCAAAACGTCTGCAATGGATTGCTTGTTGATGTATGGGGGAGTTAGGACTACCACACTACCAAGTTACACTAAACTGGTTAAGTCACAGTTAGGGTTTGAAGGCTAAGGCCTTGCTTAACTTCAATGAAGAACAAAATCACAAACCTATATCTTTATACACCCATACATACCAGAATACCTTTGAATATCCTAATTCACAGCCAGTTCCTACACGACCACGATCACCAAGCTTTCTTTCGTGCAGAGTACAGTATTTTAGGGGTGTGGGGAGGTCATTATGGGGATGTATAAGTCCCCACGAAAAATCCGTCCTGTGAGCCTAAGAACAACATTTCGTTGGAAGTGATCGTAGTGATCTGGAACTGATGCCTTCAATTCAACTGTGTTAGTGCAGATTTCAACAATGTATCGTTACGGTGGGAAATAATTTAGGACACTTTTCCTGTCACTTATTAAGTTAAACTAATAAAGAGCTCTTAGGGTTACTTCTATATAGCACCTGGCAAGCTCAACATCCATATCTTGGCTGTATTAATTATCCCCACTGGTACAAAACAGACTCTGGATAGACCGGGAAGTGTGCTGGGACCTACACAGACGACTGCACCAAATTGTCTGCTTATAATTTGGCCAATTAAAAAAAAAAGTTGTTGGGGACTGCCAGTGGTTACTGAACTATGCTGACTAAACCATTGCTACATTTGGTTTATTATCAACCACAAGTTTACAGAAATAAGTAGGCAGAGCAAAGGAATTATTAATTTACAGTGTAATCTTGTAACTAGGATGTATGCTACAAGGTGCTCTACAAGTAGTAAAAGAGCTTAAGAGTTTGTGGTCTTATTTTTTAAATCAACTTACCTTTAAGTTTTATTGTACCAGAACTAAAATAGTGACAAAGAAAGCACTCACTTTGCTTCATCCCACTGAAGTACAGGTTTCAACTGACTCAAGGGTTGAGAAAGTGTAGCATTACAATTAGGCCTAATTCTCTAACATTCATCCCAACAATAACCTTTCTGTGGGACTTTTTAAAAGCAGCAAGCAAAGTTATCATATCCACAACAGCATTTTAAGGTCACTTCATAACCAATGTCATTCCAAGCCAACTTGCATATTTCTATACCAAATGAGGAAATTAATAACTTCCTTACACAATGTTTTACACTCACTATTCATACTGATTACACATTTCAAAATTCCATATGTTACTGGTATCCTAAGCTTAACAGCAGTAAAACAGACAACTGTAAACAACTTCACCCAACAGCTTTCCTGTAATGCTACCTGCTTCCCAAGTCCATGTGGCCAAGTTCATGGTCAATGACCTCACTACTGCCACCTGCAGGCAGGAAAAGGAACTACTCATTTTCTTTTGAATGCTCAGTATAGAGTCTGGTTCTTATGCATTTTAATGTTAGGAGACATATTTTTATAGCCTTACATTGGAATATTACAATTTTTGTTATGACTAAATACAAATTCATACTAGGTTAAATAGTTTTGACTTTGTTAATAATATTTGTTCTAATATTTGTTCCAAGTAGAATTAATCAATTTCTGTGTGAAGTAACATATCACGGATTTTTTTTAAATAAAAATAACAGAAGATTAAAGAGAGTTTTGCAAGGGCTGAATTGCTTTTATTAGTTTAATGGCAGCCACCTATGAGATTCTTTTAGTGTGATATTTAATTTCGGAGTGTAAGCTTAATTAAATTTACACCAGAATCGACTGTGTTGAATTGTTTTCTGCTAAACAAAATCTGAGATAGCATGTTCTTGACTTCTTCAGAATGTACAATGTAACCGAGTCTTTTATTAATCCTCTGTAAGCCTCACAATATCTACAGACATGTTTCTTTTCCAGTTCTCGTTAAAACTCAACTTGAAAATTTAATAGGGTTTTAAAATTAAATTTTAACTGCTAAACACATTCAGTAAAACATACGTACAAAGGATTCTAAATGACATAAGCAATTTTTAAACCAAAGTAACTTTTGTACAGTTTAAGACCAGCTTAATGTTAAAAACAGATACCTGGCGCACCAAACTTGACAGTCAACACCTTCGCATCTTCAGGCAATAAAACTGCACAAATATAGCTTTTATTTCAAACAAACACTAAGATGGACTACTGAGCAGTCTGTTTGCTTATCATTGCAAAGATTAACTGAAGCATGATGCAAGAACCCTTGCTCATTACGTATCAGCTCTAGCTTACACGGAACTCACATGTGTTAACTTTCATTCTTAGGTTTAAATTTTTATCTAATTTCAGGATAAAGATTACTGTCATGTTTACCTCCATAAAATAAACAAACACATTCAGACAAAGTTGATTTATACAGAGTGATCAGTTAAGTCGTGACCCAGCTTGATTGCTAAAGTACTACTGAACAATACGTTATAAGACCCGGGTGGTGTGATGAGGCCAAGAGGGGCCACTGATTGGAAAAGAAATGGATGACCTTGCCAAGTATTATCACGGTCATTCAACTGCTAACTTCTTAAATATGCATGAGTATAAATTAGGAATATGTAGGGGACAAAGAAACATTACCAATGCAAAAAAAAAAAAAAAAAAACAGATCAAAAATCGGACCAGTTTTGCAGGACCTATGACCTACATAAAACGGCTACTTTCGACCCCTGAATGGCATTACACTCAAACACTGTTGTGCAGGGAAGCATAGCCTATTTTCAGGGATCGAAAGTAGCCATTTTACGTACGTCATAGGTCTGGCAAATCTAGTCCGACTTTTTTTTTTGCATTGGTAATGTCTCTTTGTTCTCTACATATTCCTAATTTATACTCATGGTGTGTGATGCATATTTTAGAAGTTAATGACCTTGATAACATTTGATCACTGACATAAGACCTTTATTGATATGCCCACTCCTCCACTGGCATAAAGGTGACTCACTGAAGCCCGGTATTAAGGTAACAGCAGTGACTACAGCTCCATTTGACTGAGAATGCTTGCAACCATAAGCAAACTACGCGGAACACAAAGGCTAAAAGAGTATCAAATAAATATACACAAATCAATGTAAATTATATATACAGGAAAGAGGAAAACAAGCCAA
>JAHWFP010220630.1:24768-44599 GCA_023313725.1 Lithobius niger | reverse complement strand
ATTCCAAATTTCCCCAAAACAAAAAACGGAGTGTATAAAGTGGACTGCACACAATGCGAAGCAGTATATATAGGTGAAACAAGACGAGGTGTGAGCATCAGGGCACTCGACCATATTTCCTCAACCAGAGGAGCCGACCCATTCAACGGAATAGCAACCCACCACACTGAAACCAATCATGCAATAAAATGGGAGGGAATCTCTACTATGATCCATTCAAACTCCCAGAACGACCAACATCTAAGAGCACTAGAATCAATCACCATCAACCATTTTGAAAAGAAAAATCTACCACTAATGAACATCCAACCACCAAGTTTTCCACGAATCAATCTCCTCGTGCACCCCACACTCACGAGCCAGCTAGACAGACGATGGAATACAGACAAAGCTCCCAGTCGGCCTTGTCAAGATCAGTGGTACGAACACCAAATCGTGCACACAACACGGAAATTTGCAATGTGACAAGAGGATACTCTAACGAGGAAAAAACGAGCCTGAAAAAGACAAACGAACTGAAAAGTTGAAATGTTTACAGAAATTTCGCCCAGCAGCATCCAAACTTGAGTAATATTTTGAATTAAGCGTAAATTTTCCACCATGAATCGATACGTTCAAGTAAACAACTACATCAAACGAAGGGGAAGACGGCAGAAGAAGGTTTGATTCTACCGAACCTTCTATCGTACTTTCTACAACACATAAGATAGGAGGTTCCAAAACTGAGGCACAGTGTTTGTATTGAAAAAAACGCTTATCCGATTTAGCCCTCATGGCTTTATATGCCTCCACTTTGTTTTCTTCTTAGGTTGAACACAATTCCTTGCAGGGCTTTGTACGAAAGTCACAATCTCTGCAATTATAGCACAACACGTGCAGAACGCCTGGAATCAGCCTTTTGCTTGCTACATTTCAAGCAGAACGTATCCATTGTTATGAAAGCCTAACACCAGTAACACACGCGATGCGACATTGAAACGCTTGCGGCCAAATATAAATGTGGCGTGAATCGGGGTGTATGCCGAGCGGCAGTGCGATACCACCATGTGGGAAAGAGTGCACTAGACTAGCTGGATTTATTTTGGGGTTTTGAATGTGGGCCCAATTTTGGGAAATTTAGTATTAAAAATGGTAATTATTTTAGGATACTAGTAAAAAGATTTGTTATTTCGATGTTTTTCCTTCAAAAAAGGTTCTATTCATATTTTACATAACTCTTCTGACCCAAACAGTCTTCAAAGTTCTTTTAGGCAATTTATGTATGCGTAGCGTATGTATATAAGAGCATCTGTGCACGTATTATAATTCCTGACTTTAAATATCTGCAATGTTAGTTCTAATTAAGATCGACTGACATAATTGGGCTTAAAAGAAAGGTGAAGCTGTATATTTTCCAACAAGAATAATTACAACGATTTATTTTAATTAGGAGTTAAGATTCGACAGTTTATCTACATTGTTGCACTGTGCTTTTTGTGTCGTTTTACGACAAGTTGCATATTTAAAGTGATGAAGTAGATGTTCAAATTCAGATAAATGGATGTGATTAGGCTAAGGTAAAGAGGTGTACTCTCCAACTAGGGTAATTAAAACTATACTAAATTATATTAATAAGGAGCTAAGCTACAACAGTTTATCTACATTGTAGCACTGTTCTTTGTAGCATTGTAGAACTGCTGAGTAGCCGTTCTAAATAAGATAAATATGTAATTAGGCTTAGATGAAAGATGAAGATGTGTATTTTCTTGGGAATGTACCGATACCAATTACTGTCAAAACAGAATGCCGATAATTGCCGATATTGACTGCCGATATAACACTAAATAATGATTATTTTGCAAAACATGAAAGTGTGATACAGTTTCTGCTGCCGATGTACTACAAGAAAAAAACTTATACACGGCTGCCATGTATATATATGGTTGAAGTCCTCTCTCCAGCAAAACTAAAACTTTTAATTTCTCCGTTCCTATTCAATATATTTCGACCAAACTTGGCCAGATAGTCGATAGTCATGGAAGGTAGATTTGTACCAACTTTTACGCAATTCCGTGCAAGAGTAAAAGTAGGGGGCCATACGTAAATTTGAAAATTGGTCACTTTTTCTTGTTGTTGTTCTGGTGTGACACAGTTTCAGAAAAAATTACTGCACCTACCTAAAATTTGAAACATGATCTAAGCCAGAAATTTCCCTGGGCTTTATCCTCAGAGACCACTTTTTCGAGTGGTCGAGCCTTTCCGAAGTTACGGGTCCCTGAACGAACATTTTGATTGTTTCACATTGTGTTAACCATTGTAATAAGGGAACAATGCCACTCGGCAAACTCCAGATCCATTATTCATCCACGTGTTATGTCTTTGCTAAAAAGTGGATTGTTGAAGGGTAAAATCAAAGAATCGGTGTTTCAGCTAAACGCATATAGATGTAAACCAAACTACGTTACGTTGTTAATTTCGAGAAACTGGCGGCTAGAAACGATAGAATGGCGTATCTATTTCGTAAATGCAGGCTTTCAGAGCTGAGTTGAATTGTTTCAAAGTGGCCAGCAACAATCGACTGCATGCATAACCCTTTGTTGCACGACGCCATAGACGTAAAAAAGGTACACGGATTACAAGCAAAAACGTCAAGTGTGCCGTAAAAAAGGGGTTATATGATTGAAGTTACACTTTACTTGTTAAAAGGTACATGGATAAAAATTGATGATTTTTAATTGAAATAATCAAATGTACAGCGGAGAAAATTGCATCTGTTTAAGTGCTGTTGTGCTTTACCAATCATATATTTAAAACGTAAAGCAGAACAGCACTTAAACAGATGCAATTTTCTCAACTGCACACTTGATTATTTCAATTGAAAATCATCAATTTTTATTCGTGTACCTTTTAATAAGTAAAGTGTAACTTCAATCATATAACCCCTTTTTTTACGGCACACTTGACGTTTTTGTTTGTAATATTTAACACATCCTCATAAAAATATTGAAGAAAATTAAAAAATTTGTAATACAAAGCTCTTTTTCCCTGCAGCTATTTTCCCCAGACTTTACCCCACAAAAAAAGTGCACACAGCCAAACATTTTCTGCACAATTGTGAAGATGTAAAAATCTAAATATGTGAAAATATTGATAGTAATTAATGAACAGACAAGCACTATGATATATTAGTATAAAATATCAGTAAGCAGTAGTTTTTCTTATCTATTTACAAGCTATGTTTGTTTAAAACTGTAATTTAAAGGTTTTTTTTATACATAACTTCAGAACGGGTGGAGTTAACTAGTGGTTTGCACCATTAGAAAGCTGGCAAAAAAAGGGTTAAAATGGTGTATTTGAACATCAAAATCGGTCAATATTTAGCGAAGTTACCGTCGTTTCCATATACATCAAAAAAAGTGCAGCGTATATTTGATCCAATACGGTGTATCGGCACATCAGAGGTGGACATCAGCAGTACCGATATTCGGAATTGCCTCCGATAACTGGCAATGCCGATATGAATCCGATAATCGGCACAGCCCTAATATTTTATAACAAGGGTAACTAAAATGATTTATTTTAATTAGGAACTAAGTTACGACAGTTCATCTAGATTGTAGAGCTGAGCTTTTAGCATCATTCTCATCTTTAAACTGCTGCAGTAGCTCTCTTAAAATCAAGCTGCTCTCAACCATAGAGATCGCTAGCGCCATACAAGCAGTAGTTTATGCTTGCTGAAGCCAGTCCCGTTTTGAGCTTGTTAATTTACCACCAGCAAGATGCCTATGCTGTCATCCGCAGAGTACCCTCTACTGACGAGCCCAAACAAAGGCGAGACAGTCCGTCTAAAGATCTATATGGGTGAGAGCAGCTTGATTTTAAATGATTAACTGTCATTAATACGCCAAAAATGTGGGTTCAACCATTCAGCAGAATGGAGCCCCATACAATCAGTTGCATGTTTCTGCTTGCTGAAGTCAGACCAGCTCTGAGCTTGTTAATGCTGCAGTAGCCGTTCTAATTAAGAAAAATATATGTAATTAGGCTTACATCAAAGATGAAGATGTATATTTTCCAACAAGGGCAATTAAAACAATTTATTTCAGTTAGGAGCTAAGCTATGACGGTTTATCTACATGTAGAGCTGCACTCCTTACGAAATCAATAGATGCTTAAAAGTCATCAATAAACTTGTTCCATGGTGAAACTCGGTATCTTGCTCAGCAAATTCGGTCCAAGACAAACAACCTAACCTAACATAACCCGACCGACAACATTATTGAAAAAAAACAAAAACACTACATCAGCACCACCAACACAATCGATTAGCTGATCCAGGACGTACAGCTTGTGATGCTACTACCAAACATTCCAGCAGAAAAAAAAAGGGAACAAACGACGTTACAATATGAGGCATTCGCCAGAGATAACACTCAGAACCTTGATGTTGAATTGTCAGAGAAGGAGAGCTGCAGATTGGCAAGCCAGGCTGACTCAAGTAGAAGTCAATCACATCAATAATGAACAGAAGGTCGCACCCGTGTAGAAAAACAAGAACACAAGTAGGAAAACCAAAACCAAGGAAAGATAAGACAAACCAATGAAGTTTGAGAAGATCCTCATTTGCGTTCTTAGTCACAAACGTGAGTGGAGGACTTTGACGAGTTTTGTACAACAGTCGCATCCGTGATTCGGCATGCAAAACAATGGTTTTCAGCTCATTAACAATGACATTACGTGCTGCAAGACAGGATGTCGACAGCAACGGACGTGTCTCCTGGGAGCCAACAGGTACGAATTCTGTGTCTGGCTAGGGCTAACAAATTTTGAGGGAAGACCACACATTGAAAGAGATCAAGATCTGTAAGAAGCACACGGCCATCATACAAGCATCGGGCTGCAAACTACGGTAAGCCAGTGTGTCAAAGTTCCCCATACAAATCATTACACTGAAACGATACTTCCGAAGTAGGTAATGTATACTACCTTTTATTAACCCTTTTAGGCCGAATCAGCGATACTTCGTAGTCTCAAAACGGCTCCTAAAAAGCCTGAGGAACAATATATCGTCCGCTCATTTCTACGCCCTGTTAAGAAAAAAATCCAATTGCGTACATCAGAGGTGTAATTCCGAATGAATTAGGTATTTTGAAACGTATATTTTCAGTTAATTTAATTCAATATCATTTTTTATTACCTTACTTGATGTTTTTGTTGGCGTCTTCGCCAAAATTGATGTGAAATTGCTTTTGTTTGCTGAAAATAGTCCTTGTTTCAAAAGATTATCTCTCTGAAACCAGACAAGGCACGGCCGCCATCTTGGTCGCGTTCGAGAGAGGGGAATCCCGGTTTCCTTGCTCGAAAAATGACGTCATCAACTCCTATGTCACTGCTTTTATTCCTCGAATGAGAAGTGCCGTTTCAACGGCCGTTTTTGAAACTGTTATCGCGAATGCCGACTCATTCGTTTGAGGCACGTGACCCTTCAGCGTAATGGGGGCGGGTCACAAATGACGTCACGCGAAGCGAGTCAAGGTCCCATCCATTGGCGCGTCGCTTGCGGGCAGCTAATCACGATGGCGGCCTATGAAGTATGGGAGTTCTATTTCAACGATCGTGAATATTGTGGAAATAAAGCAACTTTAAGCTACATGTACAGTATTAAAACCCAAAAAAAAATTATTTTGGAAGTAGTAACAGATGTTGTGACGGAAGAATACCCGGTGGATGTTATCATTACAAGGTTTTCCGAGTAAGTCAAGTTGAAACTGTCATTAGCGCTTTTACGTAGTTGAACTTCAGGATTTTTTTTATATTAATGAAAATGTCAGGAAAACCGGCAACCGGCGATAACAGCGGCGATAAATCAACATTCTAGATAAACAAATTACACTTCACCACCAATACCACAAAACACTAAAACATCGCTAACATAATTTGACATAATCTATTTCGATTTCAAGAAGGCCTTCGAGTCGGTCGTTCATCGGAAACTTTTGCTTAAGGTCACGAACAGCGGATTACGGGTAAACTGTATGATTGGATTGCTGCTTTTCTTGGAAATCGGGTATAAAGGGTTCAAATTGCTAAAACCGGTAAGCGGCGTTGACAGTGATAATATTCAGACATAATAAATTATATGAATACACAAATATCACCTCCAAGAATGAAGAAGTGGACTGTTGTAGAAACATTCTTGGAGGTGATATTTGTGTATTCATATAATTTATTATGTCAAATTGCTAATTCATTCTCATCGTTGAAATTAGTTCCCTGCGAAGTCCCGCAGGGCTCCGTCCTGGGCCCTCTCCTCTTTCTGAGTTATCTGAATGACTTTGAGTTCGAGAATCACGACATTTATGGGTTTAAGTTCGCTGACGACCTTAAGGTTGGAGCTGAACTGATGAACTCAAACCTGTCCAATGATCTGGTTTCGCAAATAATAATTGTCGACAGGTGGTCTAAATGCTGGCAGCTTCCCCTTTCGGTCCAAAAGTTCCACTCTTTCCACGTGGGTGCCACGCGGGTTAATTGCCACTATTCGTTGGACGAGGTTCCTCTCCCCTCGCTTGATGAAGTAAAAGACCTGGGTGTTTGGTTTTCACACGATCTTAAATGTTCTGTGCATTGCCAAAGGATTTGTACGTCTGTCTACCGCAGGTTGGCTCTTGTGGACAGATGTTTTAAACTTAGTAATAATGCTGTCAGGGCTTGGGCATTCAAGGTTTTTATTCGCCCACTCCGGGAATACGCCACCCCGGTGTGGTCCCCAAATCTTGTTGGTGACATTGATCGTATCGAGGCAGTGCAGAGGCGCTTCATGAAGAGACTTCCAGGCCTTCATGATGTCCCGTATACGGGCCGCTTAAGCATCCTTGGGCTGGAATTGTTGGAACTCCGTAGGATTAAGTTTGATCTCGTCGTCACCTACCAAATTTTACATCAGCAAACTGGCGACCATCTTCCGTTTTTTGACCTTTCCCCGAGTATCAATCGGACATGCGGCCATTACTGGAAACTATCAATTTCTGGCGCAAGACTGGATTATCGAATAAAAACTTTTCTTGCCTGTGCGCGTGGCCAAGATTTGGAATGCTCTGGGGGATGAAACTGTAAATGCTGTTTCTGCGGCATCTTTTCGTCACAAGTTGCGTGCGGAACCATTCTGAATTAATTTGTTCACTGTAAGACTCACGGAGCGGTTAAGTGGCTCACAACCCTTCCGTCTTCCATCTACCACTGCGTGGAAAATTTTATTTTATTATTATTATATCGCTAGTTCACTTAAATATTTGGAGAATTGTCCGATCTTCTTTGGAAGTCTGCTCAAAAAACAAAGAAGGCCTAACCTACATGATGTCGGTTAATCCTAATTTAAACTTCCCTCACCACTGATCTTTATGGCACAATCTATGCTTTCTGTACGGTTCGTTTTTGCGCGGTTCCACTTAGATTCAAGTTTTGTGGTTAAGTCTGCGAGCAGGAGACTGTGAAGTTGGTTGTAAAACGGCCCAGCCGTGCAGTAAGGTTCATGAAGGGAATCTGGCGATTAGAGAAGCTCTTGATTGCTAAGGATTCAAGTGCACGAAGATGGGGGTTTCTTGTTTAGTGTTGGAATGCAGGAGGATGGAAGTGTTGCTCCAATCGATCTTGTGCTTGTATATCTTGTGCAATACCATTCAGTTTTTCTCCTCGTCAGGGTGCTCCCTTGTGTTCTCCGATTCTTTCCTAGAGCGCATGTCTTGTCTCTCCGACATAAACTGCATCGCATTCCGGCAAGGAACAGAATAGACAACTTTGATGTGGGAGCCAATTTTGGTTGGGAGAAAAATGTCACACTCACTCTCAACTGTTGTTTCAACGATGGTTTGAAGTGACGGGGGAGGCGAAGGGCTCGGTAGGGAAGGGCGAAGGGCTCTTGCTCCTGGTCGGGTACCGGTGCGTCGGAGGTGGGGTAGCGTGGAGGGAAGAAGGGGGGCGCCAGGTGAGGGTGGTGGTGGGGGAGAGGGGCCTGCGGCCAGTTTCTCACTGTGGGACTTGAATCCATCTCCTGAGAAGTTTTTTGAGGTTGGGAGGATATCGGAGTCTGCACTCCACTCCTTGCCTGCCCAGGACTCTATGCACACCTTCACTAACCCGTGGCAGGTAAGTTACGTACTCAACTGGCTTTACCACTATTTCTTTTATTCATCTCCCATCATTCTCTGTCTTGCTCTTGCTTTTTTCCACGCTTTCTTGGTTTCGGTGTTGATCATGTGAGCAGGAAATCCTCTCTCAAGAAAGGTGGTTTTAGCCAATTTTAGATATTCTTCAGCTGTCTTGGACGAAGAAGAATGCTCAATGATCCTAACAAGTTCATTCGAAAGAAGTGCTCGGAGTAGGTAACGTGGGTGTGCACAGTGGAACAGACTTCTCCCTGTGTGAGATTTCTTCTGATAAGGAGCAAACTCGTTTCCTTAGTAATTAGTGAAGAGGATGTCAAGAAAGTACATTTTGCCGGCCCCCAGCCAGACCGGCTAAAAATGGTTTCTTTTTTGCCTAAAACATACTTAACCTGATAATTTAGCATTACATTGTCCTCAATTAATGTTCTCCCTGGAGGTTTTTTAGTTGCTTGTAGACGCCTGCTTGTATGACCCACTGCGCATGCGCAATCCTCCCTATATAAGCGAGAACGTGGTTGGACTCGGCATACATTTTCCTCTCAATCTGTCAGGCGGTGACTCGAGAGGGGAGGCAGGGCGGGCTTAGGTTAAGTATGTTTTAGGCAAAAAAGAAACCATTTTTAGCCGGCCTGGCTGGGGGCCGGCAAAATATACTTTCTTTGTTTGCCAAACATATTAACCTGATAATTTAGCATTATCAGCAGACCTCGTCAAAGCATGGTGGCGGGCACCGATCTGACGGGGCGCCCCGGGTTGCAAGCAGGTTTCCCCCAAAATTTTATTTAGAAAATTTGCACTTTATTCAGAACAGGTGGTTGGAACAGGAATTTGGATCTCTTTCGTGGGATTTGGTGGCCCTGAAAAGGACCGTTGTTTGAGGGTTCTTGCTTCCTTCAATGGATGGCTTGCTTCCTTCTGGGTGGCTTGCTTCAGTCTGTGGATGGCTTGCTTCCATCTTTTGGGACGGCTTGCTTCTGCTTCGTTCTGAATGTGCTTAAAGGGGGTTGACCACGGTTCTGGCTGCGACGATTGGTCCCAGCCGGTGTAGTCCTTCTTCTTCCTTTGACATGTTCCTTAGGTAGTGTGACGTGAATGTCGTTGGATGTCGCCAGGAAGCGGCTTGCAGAATCTCTTCAATTGGGGTGGCGTTATGGTATGCCCATGAAGTCGACACTGCTCTAACCTCGTGTGCTGTTGCTCTCTGTCTGTTAAGGTTGGCTTTGTCGTATGCGATGTCGATTGTTTTCTTAATCCAGCGGGAGATCATGGCCGCTGAGGTTTCTCCTGTTTGTAAATCGACGGGTAGGAAAAGTTGGTTTCTGCCCCTGCGAATGTCTTCGTGTTGGGTTCTCGTGAGGTAGAAACGAAGCGCCCGGATGGGGCATAGAAGGCATTCTGGTTCATTCCCTGTTAGGTTCGTGAGTGCTGGAAAGGTTATGGGTTTTGTTAGTTTAGAGGGTTTTTGAGTTTTGGCTCGGAACCCCGATCTTGGGTGAAGGGTTACTGAAGAGAAATTTGGTCCCAAAGATACAGTAGGCTGGGTCGGCTGACAGGGCTTGGATTTCGGAGCAGCGGGCGCTGGCTGCTAATGTTACGAGGAAGACAGTTTTCCTCGTTAAGAGGTGTAGGGAGCTGTCTTGCATTGGTTCGTAGGGAGCTTCCATTAGTGATTGGAGTACGATCGAGAGATCCCAGTCCGCAATCTGTCTTCTTGAAGCAGGCCGATCGTTTTCAAAAGAGCGGAGGAGGGCCGAGATACGATAGTCATCTAGGAGTTTAGTCTTGTCAGCTTTGAACACTGAGTTTAGGGCTGACCGATAAACAAGGATTGTAGAGCCTTTGAGCTTGTCGATGTTGAAGAGGTCGTTGAAGAATCTCAGCAGTTCAGGTAGAGTGGGGTTGACTGGATTGATTTCCCTTGCGAAACACCAATGAAACCATTTGGCCCAATGGCTGTCGTACATCTTATTTGTTGATTCTCTGGTGGCTCTTG
This sequence comes from Lithobius niger, assembly GCA_023313725.1. Taxonomy (NCBI): domain Eukaryota; kingdom Metazoa; phylum Arthropoda; class Chilopoda; order Lithobiomorpha; family Lithobiidae; genus Lithobius; species Lithobius niger. Next base: position 34,462 of record JAHWFP010220630.1, on the reverse strand, counting down.
AGGCGATGCGGGTGGCATCATCTTTATGAATTCCTGCCTTCTTGAGGAGTTTGATGATAGTAGCCACGCGTGAAGGTTTAGGTTGGGGAGGTTTTGGTGAAGTTTCGACCCTTTTTGTTGTGACAGAAGATCTGGAAGATGAGGGAGGGATCTTGGGGCGTCTACTAGTAGTGACAGTAGGTGTGGGAACCACGGTGCTGATGGCCAGAATGGGGCTATTAGAAGAAAGATACTTTAGCTTTCTTCGGCTTTTTGAAGTGCTTGGGGAAGCAGTTTGAAGGGTGGGAACAGGTAAGCGTAAAGGTTGTGCCATGGATATGTCAGGGAGTCGACTGCCAGGGCTTGGTCGTCCGGGATCGGGCTGATGTAGTGGGGAAGTCTGGCATTGTGCCTCGTGGTGAATAGGTCGATCATGGGGTTCCCCATGCCATGAAGAGAGATTCGCAGATGGATTTCTTGAGGCACCACTCCCCTGTTGGTGGTGAACGGCGTGAGAGGGAGTCTGCAATGACGTTCCTGTTCCCTGGGATGTGGAGAGGCAGTAGGGTGACGTTGTTGATGCAAAGGTTGAGAATCTCTGAAGTTAAGTTGTGGAGAAGTCTGGATTTGGTTCCACCTTGTTTCTTTATGTAGGCTAGTGCCGTGGTGTTGTCGGCTTGTATTTGGACGACTTGGTTTTTGATTGATGGGAGAAAATGCTGTAAAGCCAGGAGGATTGCACGAAGCTCGAGGAAGTTAATGTGCTGAAGTTTTCCTTCCTGCCAAGTCCCTGATGTTTCCAGGTTGTTTAGGTGGGCTCCCCAGCCGTGGTTTGATGCATCCGTGAAGATGAGGTTTGGGGGTGGTTCGTGGAGAGGGGCCGATTTCGTGAGGTTCATGACGTCTGTCCACCAAAGGAGGCTATTGCGAGGGAAGTCGTCGTGGAAGGGGAACTGGTGATCTGGGTTGAGATGAGGGTTTAACCACTCGTCGATCCGGTGGTGGTGGAAGGGTCTTACCATCCAGCGGCCGTAAGGGACGAGTGACACCAGTGAGTCTAACTTCCCGATGAGAGAGTTTAGTTCCTGTAGGCAGAATGTTGGTTGAGACTGAAAGTGGCGAATGTGACGGAGAAGGTCTTGTACTCTGTCGGGTGATGGAGAGATTAAGGCCGATGAGAGATTGAATGAGGCGCCTAGGAACGTGAATTTTTGTTGCGGGGTGAGGCGAGATTTGGGGATGTTGACGCCGAAGCCCAGTTGGCTCAGTAAGCTGATTGTTCTGTCCCTGTCTTGTTCGAGACGGTGGGGATCCTGGTTGTGTAGGGCCCAGTCGTCGAGATATGCACTTGCTTTGATTTGATGTTGGTGGAGGTTTGCTAAGATTGGCTTCAAAATCGTGGTGAAGGCTCTTGGAGCTGCATTCAAACCGAAAGGAAACCAACGGAATTCGTAAACTTGGTTGTCGTAAATGAAGCGGAAGAATTTTGTGGCGGCTGGGTGGAGAGGGACATGTAGGAACGCATCTTCCAGGTCTATGGAGATCGTCCAGTCGTTCTGTTTTGAAGGAGAGGCGTATGGATTCTAGTGTTTCCATTTTGAAGTGGGGATTGTCGATGTACTTGTTTAGTGGTTTCATATTGAAGATTAGCCTTTGACCCCCGGGTAGCTCTCGTCCGTACGCACATTTTAAGCCCAACCACAAGTCCCTGAGACCTCTGTGAGCGTTTTCTTTGGTCGGGTGAAGACGGAGCTGTAAAAGCCCGGACCCGGGTTTTGTTTTTTGATGATTGCATTCTTTGTTAGGAGGAGTGAGATTTCCGACGTGAGGGAGTGTGATACTGGGGTCGTGAAAGTCCACGGAGGGCTTGATGCGAGTGGTGGTCTTGAAAGAAAGGATGCCTGGAAGCCATCTTTTATGATTGAGAGTACTTCTTGGTTGTGCGACAGGGATTTCCAAGCCGGGAAGAAATGGCGTAGTCTCGCGCCGACAGGGAAGCGAGAGAGCCGGCGATAGTCATTGGTTGCGACGTGGTTTGCGGCTGCCGGGAGATGAGAGTCGGCTGCGGCGGTCGGGAGTTGCGGCGCATTTCTGGTTGAAGCACTGACTGGGGCGAGAGCGTGGTTGTTGGTCGGTCCGAAAGGGCTGCTTCTTGCCGGAGGGAGTGTCGCATATCGTGCGACACTCGAGGGAGCCGATGGTTTCTCAGGAGAAAGGCGGCCGACTTGGTGCCCGTTTGGTTTAGACGATCGAAAGGCTAGTTTGTCTTGTCTTACGGGTTTAGGTTTGCGGGAGATGTCCAAGTGAGGGGCTAGTGTCGGAATCAATCCCCTGAAAAGCGTATCGGACTCGTGAAGCGGCTGGTTGCGTAGACGGTGTCTAGTCGATTCGTTTAAGTTGTGGGCGGTCTTGACGGCAGCTTCCCGTAAGAGTAAGGTGTTGTTGAATAGCGGCCGTGTGGCCCAGTTCAAAGAGTGATAAGTTGCAAAACTTGCCTTTTGGAAGAGCTGCGAGATGAGAGAGGACAGATTATGGATTTCTTCGGGGCTAGCGTCGGCCGATAGTTTCTCACAAAGTGCGTTGACTGCGGTGTTCAAGACGTCGGCCTGAGAAGCGGTTCGTAGGCTAAGGCGTAAACACTTGTCGTTGTCGTACAAGACAAAGGAGGGAACCTCAAGTCTTTTGGGGCTGGTAAGTGTCGAACCAAAATCCATCTTGACTTCGCCGCAAAGGAATTCGCATTCCCGGTATGTGTCGAAGTTTTTAGGGTTAGTGGCACCGTCGCCGTATGGACGGAAGAAGCTTGATTCTAGGCCGGGCCGTGGCACTGGGGGTTAAGTGTCGAGCAGAAGGGGATCGCCTTTCCCTAGGAGAGAGCCGCCATTGCGGAGCAGACAAGTCAGGAGAGTCGTCGAGTGGCCTAGTAGACTGCGGGGTTTTGCGTCCTTGTCGCGGATGGCGAAGCCAAAGCCGGTTTTGAGACCTCTGTTTATTACTGGGGCGTCAGCAGATTCAGAAGGCTTGTATAGAAAGCAATCTGGGACGGTGTTTTCGACGGTCTTAAGAAAAGATGCTAAAGGTATGGTCGGGTCGTCGTTGTTGTCGTCCGGGAAGTGGATATGCTTTGCGGGCGGTGACGGCATGTGGGAGTGTCGCGACACCGTGGTGTGGTCGTGCGACACAGTAGTGGGGTCGTGCGACACTGATGAGTGCTTGTGCTTCTTGGCCGGTGGCGCGGTGTTGTGCGACACACGTTTACGGTGTTCATGGCTTGAAGTAGAGGCGACCCAGTCACGAGTGTTGGCTTGCCGAACAGATGAGGTGCACGACGGGGGAGGCATCGGTGTCTTTCCGGCAAAGCGGCTAAAGACCGAGTCGATGAGGTTGTGCGCTTCACTGCGTGTGACGCTGTGTTGTCTGCGCGACGAACTCGAAGATAAGTGAAGCGGCGAGTCGTCGGGTGGTTGGCCGGCATGAGCCGTGGCTTCTCGGAACTTCTGCTTGGCGTCCCGAAGCAACGCTTTGGCGTGTCGCACATCTTCTGCCAAGACCGATAGAGCGGGAGGGGGCGGCGTGCGTTGGCCGTCTTGCGGCGGAGAGTCGTCGGTGTCGCCGTTCCCGACATGCACGTCCCGTACTAAGCCGGGCGCGCAGCGGTCGACGCGGGCGGGAAGGATGGCCGGAGGAGAGAGAGCAGCCTCCGAGGCAAGAGTAGTGTCGCACGGTGCGACATCCATCATTGGCGAGGGGCGGCGAAAATCCAAAATCCAAGTGGGAGACGAGGTGACGTGACGGAACCTCTGGAGGAAAATGAATGCCGAGTCCAACCACGTTCTCGCTTATATAGGGAGGACTGCGCATGCGCAGTGGGTCATACCAGCAGGCGTCTACAAGCAACTAAAAACCCTCCAGGGAGAACATTAATTGAGGACAATGTAATGCCAAATTATCAGGTTAATATGTTTGGCAAACAAAGAAAGGGTAAGTTGCCTTCAAGTTCTTCTTCTCTCGTGAAATTGAGGGAATTCTGCCATTGGTTGAGGGCCTCGAGAAACGCGTCTTTTTCTATCTTAAGTGGTGTGGCGAACATGTCGTCGCCATACCTTTTCCAGATGGGTAGCAAATGGAACCTTTCTACAATCCATTCATCAAGAAATTGGAGCACAATTTCTGAAAGAGCCAGCGAACATTGATATCCCATCGGGGTTCCAGTTACTTGTTGAAAGGTGGTGTTGCCAAAGGTCACATAAATGTACGACAGAATTGCCTTAAGGAGTTCCCTGTCAAACTCCCATTCTTTCTTGTCGATCTTCAAGCGCTTTGCTGAGTGGTCCAACATGCAGAGAATAAGAGAGTAGGGGAGGCTGGGGAACAGTGCAACCACATCAAATGAAACTAACCGATGTTAAGGGGTGAGCTTGATTTCTTTGATGGTGTGGAGGAGTTCAGTTGTATTCTTCAGTGACTGTTTGTCCCAGAAGAACTGTTTGTCTGCAACCTCTCCGTCAGCTTCCACTCAATCGGTTTAATTGGCACGTTCTTGGCTGAGGTTATAAATCTGAAAGGAAACCAGGTTTATGTGATTTGACATGGGAAAATATTGAAGGTAAAGTCGCGTCGTCTCTCGACTTCAGCTCTTTCAATTCTTCTTTGGTGAGGAGTCTCAAAGCTACCAGAGCTTGGAGTTTGTCCGAGATAGGCAGATGGATTGGTGTGCATTTATCGTAGTTAACTTTGTCTTAAGTGCCAGATTTGTCAATCTCTTCAAGCACCCGTTGATTGTAGTCAGCTGTTCACAGTACCATTCTTGTCAATGTTACATACTATGATATCAAAGTCTCTCGTAAGTTTGCGAATCCTTTCAAGTTGCATCGATGTTAGATTAGAAAAGGTTTTTTATTTTTGGGGGGGGGGGGGGGTTCTGTCTCAGCCCAGTCGTAAGGGAATTCACCAGTCCAGAGGCCCATGTATAGCAGCCTACAATAACTTGAATGTCAGCAGCCAAATTAGTCCGGAAGTACATTTCATCTCTGGGTGTGGTGGGCACGAACTTGGGATCAAGAGAAAGCACTGATAGTTTGGTTTCTCCAAGAATTCTGGACAAGAGATTGAGAACCGTTTTGAGATCATGGATTTCCCGCGGATTGAGTGGATTTTGAGCAGATTTCCCGCTCACATGATCAACCACCAATACCAAGAAAGCATGGAAAAGAGCAAGAGTGTGACGTACTCAGGGAGCGGACGATTGTTTTCAAGAATATCTCTAGCCCAATTTACTCCTTACTGCATTGCTAAGGGACCATGCACCGAGTCACACATATTAGGCATTAAACACAAGTTGCAGCTTGGTTTAATCCTAGCGGAGTGTAGGGAGAAAACCATTCGAGTTGCCTGCCCTACACCAACTAACCTTTCATTTGCCCGGACCCTCGTATTTATTGGGGAGCTGAACAATAGAAATGGCCTTAAGCATTACGTCACGTGAGGAGCTAACAGGTGCAGGCCGGTTCCAACTGGTTGAGCAGTGGACTGGCCTGCTACCCGGCTGTTGGCGGTCGGCCAATTCCGTTGTTGGGCGGATGTTGACTGGATCCTCAAGCAGCTTATGTAACTGCAAGGTGTACCGCGAGTGCCGACTCGTGTATCACCCTGCTATACGTAAATAGCTGGTTACAAGAGCAAGACAAAAGAATGCTGGGAGACCCATAAAAGAAATAGTGGTAAAGCGATGAGTATGTAACTTACCTGCCACGGGTTAGTGAAGGTGTGCATAGAATCCTGGGCAGCCAAGGATTAGAGTGGAGACTCCGATATTCTCTGAACCTCAAAAAACTTCTCAGGAGACGGATTCAGCCACACTCCCCCACCACCACCCTCACCTAGTCCCCCCCCCCCTTTCCCTCCAACCTACCCCCACCTCCAACCCACCAGTATCCTACCGGGAGCAAGTGCAAGACAGCCCTGCCGAACCCATCGCCTCCCCCGTCACTTCAAACCATGGCTGAAATAACAGTTGAGAGTGAATGTGACACTTTTCTCCCAAACAAAAGTGGACAGCAAAGTTGTGTATTCTGTTCCTTGCTTGAAATGGGTTGCTGTTTAGAGACGCTGTTACCACCGCATGCTCCAGGAAAGAATCAAAGAACCCATGGGAGCAACCCGACGAGGAGAATAGCTAAATGGTATTGGATAACACCACAAGAGATACAAGCACAAGACAGATTGGACAACACTTCCACCCTTCTGCATTCCAACACTAAACAAGAAGTCCATCTTCGTGCACTTGAATTCTTAGCAATCAACAGCTTCTCTAATCGCTGGATTTCCTTCACGTTTTTATTAGCCTACAAATTTGTTAGCCTACAAGTTTGTGCAACCCAGAAAAAAAAATTGTTAAAAATCTGTAGCGATCGGTTCGATTAAATCGGATCGGTACACCAATCAATTTGTAGTGTAATGTGTATTCAATGTAGAAGCCAAACTTGAAGTAGTTAAACCTTATTTAATGCGGAATAATCATGACAAGATTTGGATTACATTATTACGTTCTTTCTCAACACAAGAATCAACAGGAATAGCACACCGGGCTCTGAAGCCCTTGACTTTTATATGCTCCGGTCGGATCCAGAGCTCCACCGGACAACCAATCAGCTCGTGATTCGTTAACCAATCCAGTTCTTGGTTACAAAGCCTTCACCAATCGTGGCCAACAATACTTGGCCACGTTCTCCTGCACGTCCGCTCATGGTTTTGGCGCAAAACCTAAAGTCCTTGCTGTTACACAACGATTTTGACGCCAACAAAAGTCAACCACAACACAACAGTACACAAGTAAGTACGAGGGTAAGCCAATGTCCGTTACACCCCCATACTTCAAGTTCTTTTTTGGGGGAAAAAAAGTCTGGAAAGCACAAGTCCAATGGGAAAATCAGGAACGCACAAGTCAATTTAGGATGCACACACATCAGTTGCAATACAGTGGCTTTGCTTTTTTTTGTTTTTGTTTTGTACTCTTCCCCCTTACACAAAACGTCGGCTTAGAGTATCAGCATTGGAATTTTTCTTCCCAGTTTTAAGACAGATATCAAATTCATAATCCTGGAGTGCTAGCGACCAACGAAGTAGCCTACCATTTATTGTACCTTGATTCCTTAACCATAAGAGGATTGTGATCAGTTAAAATTAAAAATCTTGAGCCTACAATGTAATGTCTGAGTTTATGGATCGCCCACACCACACAGCAACATTCCTTCTCAATCGTACTGTAAGCAAGCGCTCGTGGATAAAATTTCCTTGAAAGAAACAAGACTGGATGCTCATTGCCATCATTGTCTTCCTGGCACAATATCGCTCCCATACCTCGGTCACTCATGTCTGTTTGAATCAAAAATCTCTTAGAATAATCTGGTGCATGTAATACCGGTTTCTTAGTGATTGCGGCCTTAAGAGCCTGAAACTCATGTTCACACGCATCATCCCAATTTACCTTTGTAGGTTCGGATGCTTTCAATCTGTCTGTCAAAGAACTAGCAAGCTGAGCAAAGTTAGGTATGTAATGTTGGTAATAGCCTACTAACCATAACTTTAACATTCTATCTAACTCTACGTCAATGAGTTGTTTTTGTCTTGGTGAGTAACGGTGCAATGTTGCCTGTTTAATTGGTTCACTTGTTAAATCTAAATCAAATTCAATTAAGTTTGTTCTCCCAGGAGTTAAAGAAAATACCCTTGGTACTTGACTAAATACTTGTTTTAGTTCCTCAATCATTTGTGGGGTCATGGTACCTAAGTTTTTAGCCAAGCTAATGACTTCTTCTGTACTCAAATACTCGGGAGTTTTCCCTTCCCAGATTGGGGTTTCCTAAATTTCTTCAGGTGCTAATATGACATTTACTGTGTCAATTGCATGGTAGTAAGGCTTTAGCATATTCACATGATAAATTGCTAATTTAGTTTTGGCCTTATTTAAAGCTATTTTGTAATTTACTTCTTCCAGCTTTTTTACTATCGTAAATGGCCCTTTCCAAAATACCTCGAGTTTGTGTTTCCTGTCAGTTTTGAGTACTAATACCTCATCTCCCTCCTTATACTGCCTACCACGGGCCCCTTTATCATAATACTTTTTTGCTTTGGTTTGAGCTTTAAGTGTTGCCTCTTCTGATAATGCCCTACTGTTTTGAAACCTATTAAATTTTAGCAAGTTATACATATGTTCAACTACTGTAACATTTACATCTTCATCCTCCCACCCATCTTTAAGTAACTGCAATGGTCCCCTAATGTTGCTACCATACATTAGTTCCGACGGTTTGAAATTAGTGGCTTCATGCACTGAACTACGAATAGCAAAGCATACTGCTGGCAAACACTGCTCCCAATCATTTTGATTTTCTAAACACAAAGCCCTTAAAATGTCTTTCAAATTCCTGTGAACACGTTCCAGAGCTCAACCGGACAACCAATCAGCTCGTGAGTTCGTTAACCAATCCAGTTCTTGGTTACAAAGCCTTAACCACTTGGCCACGTTCTCCTGCACGTCTGCTCATGGTTTTGGCGCAAAACCTGAAGTCCTTACTGTTACACAACGATTTTGGCACCAACAAAAGTCAACCACAACACAACAGCACACAAGTAAGTACGAGAGTAAGCCAATGTCCGTTACAGTAGTTGATCGGCAGACAAAATGCTGATCGGTACAGCCTTAATAATTATCACGTCTGCACATTTTCATACTCCTAGACCGCTTAGTTTTTTTTATTACAATTTATTTTCGTGAGGCATGCAACTTGTTAATGGTGGCCATATTTTCGCCATAGGCTTTTTCAGTAGAAAAATGAAAAGTAGCGTTATGCCCAAAAGGGTCAAGTTTGCAGTAAAATAAGCATCTCACAACAGTTCTTTACCATATCTACGTTTTCACAAGCCTTGCATAGTTTAAGTCAATCATATCATTCTTGGACTAATGACTGTGTAACTGTTTAAGTTTACAAGGCGTTTACTTTGTTACTAAAAACCACAGAAATAAATTGATCCCACACTTGCATTAACAGTTAATGATGGTGTTAATTTTCTTGTGAACTTTACAGCAATCCTACAAACCCACTTTTCTCCCACTGTGTACTCGTAAACTAAATAACACGTTGAGCCAACAGTTGGAAATTGCGCAGGATTAGTGGTGTTGGAAGGTATTGTTGGTATAGGCTGTCTCAGTTTCTAAGATCTAGAAAGGCTTGAATTTTGGTTCCTACCTCTTTGGGACTCATCTCTTTACTCTTAACGGCTGCCAATGGATTCTCCTTTGTATGACCATCCGGAACAAAGATCAACACGATAGGTGTCTCACAGCTGGAATATCGACTGCCAAAAAAAAATTATAAAAACGATAATTTTAAAAGGTAAAATTAGTTTTTACTAACCTAAATAAATACTTACTTCAGTAATTATGCTTAAAATCATCATTTTACGCTATCACTGCTCATTTATCAACTAAAAACTCCCTTTTTAGCTTAACTCCAAACTTTCTCTCCTCTCCCGCCAGGGGCGCTGCTACTCCTATGTAGGAGGTCGCCATCTTGTTTGTTCCCTTTATCACATTTTGAACTCTCCATTCAGTGAATGCGGGGAGGCGGGCGGGTTCTTACTGAAGTAAGTATTTAGGTTAGTAAAAACTAATTTTACCTTTTAAAATTATCGTTTCTTACTACCTGCAAATACT
>JAHWFP010220630.1:0-24758 GCA_023313725.1 Lithobius niger | reverse complement strand
CTCCTTTCCTGCCACCACATGACCCCTCACCACGTTCTCTCCTCTAAGTCCACAAGTTTCCCGAAGGTAGTGTTTGATGAAGGTGGTACTGCTATTCCATGAGCACGCTGTTACCACCTCATCCAAAGGTGTGCCACACCCATACGCCCATGATGCGGCTAATGCCCGAAGCTCATGTGCTCTAACTGTAGCGGGGAGATCTTCGTGATTCTGTCCGTTCAAGTATGCTCTTTTAATTACGGCACAGATCCATTTCCCCAACTTGAATGGTGACACTCCCTTATCCATAATCTCACCACTGTTTGAGTTCACATCCAAAAACAGTGGAGTAGGCTTGTTATGAACTTGCAGTCCTCCTTCTCTATTTTCCGTTTTGGATAGGTAGAACCGCAAAGCTCTAATCGGACACAGCAAACGTTCCTGGTTACCTGGTTGTCCACACCCTTTTAGAGCTTTAATCCGTACAGGCTTTGGTGTCGTTCCCGGTTTGCAATTTTTCGCTCTGAAATGTGCCGGAAACGTCAAAAATACCTCCGACCAGTCTTTGGAAAACCGAATATGACCGTCATCCCTGGTGAAGGCTGCCAACTCACTTTGGCGTGCTGCCGAGGCCAAAGCGACTAGAAATACTGTCTTCTGGGATAGAGATAGAATGGACGCATTTCTAGCTGGCTCATACGGGGCGCCCATTAGACTTTGCAGCACCAAAGGCAGATTCCATTTGGGGAACAATTTCGCTTGTCTTGGTCTCTCATTTTCAAAGGCTGTCATCTGTTTGGAAACCACCACATTGGAAACAGTCTTTGGATCCCCTACGCATGTCAGCACCGAGTTAATGGCCGAACGATAGCCCTTGATAGCACTTGGGGACAAGCCTCTGGCAAAAAGCTCTTCAAAGAAAATTGTCAGCATTCGTAGGTCCGGGTTGCATGGGTCGCAGTCTGACTTTACACACCACTCGAACCACTTTTTCCATTTGGCATTGTAGTTACGTTTCGAGGACTCCCTCAAACACTTCGTAATCCTGGAAGCCACTTCCTCCTTAAATCCCTCCTTCACCAAATTCTTCCTTAGAGTTTCCACCCTTGAAGATTCAGCATGGAAGGGTTTTGGTGCAGGGTTCTCCCCCGATGCTGGGATAAGAAGTTCTCTGTGATAGGTAGAGAGATTGGATCCGTCTTTTTCAGCTCCATCAGCTCTGGGAACCATGGAGCTGCTGGCCACCAGGGGGCTACTAGGATGAACTGTCCTTTGGCCACTCTCAACTTGTTGATTACTTTCAACAGAAGTTTGAACGGCGGGAACAGGTACGCATTCAGTCCTTCCCAGCTGATTGACAGCGCGTCCGTTGCCCAGGCCCTCGCATCCGGGAACGGTGACACAAAACATGGGAGCTGAGTGTTGTAGTGGGTTGCAAACAGATCCACCGATGGGGTTCCCCACTGACGAAACAGGGCTTCGCAAACTTGAGGGTCCAACATCCATTCCGTAGTCGGCACCTGCGAACCCCGGGTCAACTCGTCCGCCCACACGTTGAGACTTCCTGCTATGTGGCGAGGAACCGGCGAGATTTCGTACCGCCTGCAGATCTCGAACAGGATGGAAGCTTCTTCCATAAGACATTTCGAATGCGTGCCTCCACCTTTCTTCACATACGCAACAGTCGTGGCATTGTCGCACATGATGCCCACTGCCTGACCCCTCAGCCTTAACTTCCAGGCGAGGAGGGCTCTCCAAACTGCTCTGAGTTCCAGGACATTGATATGCAGGACCTTCTCCTCTTCGCTCCAAATGCCTGATGCAGTCTCTCCGGCAAGGTGAGCACCCCAACCTGACAGGGAGGTGTCTGAAAACAGGAGCAACTCCGGAACGGGCTCGTGAATGGGCACTCCAACTTGAAGGTTTCCCTTCTCCGTCCACCACGCCAAGCTTTGCCTCGGGAGGTCTCATAGCGGAATGATGTCCATCCAACTGTTCCGGGGCTGCCACACTGTCTTCCGAAACCAGTGAATCGGTTTCACTAGCCAGTGGCCTAAGGGTACAAGTCTGGCATTGGAGTCCAAGAGTCCAATGAGCGATGCCAACTCCTTCGCCGTTACCTTGGTCCTTCTGACGAATGTGTTCACCGACGTTCTCGTCTTGACGAACCTCTCCAGTGTGGGTTTTACCAACATTTTTACAGTGTTGAACACTGCACCCAGGAACACAAAACAAGTGCTTGGAACTGGTCTGGACTTCTTGAGGTTTATACCAAGACCTAAATGTGAAAACAGGGAGCTGCACATTTCCCACTGCTGAGTCAGAAGAAAACAGTCCTTGTTTCGAACCAGCCAATCGTCCAAATATGCGAGAGCTTTGATGTGATGTAGGTGCAGGTATGCAAGCACCGGTTTCAGCATCCGGGTAAACACGTATGGAGCCGTCGCTAAGCCGAAGGGAAGAGATTTCCATTGGAACGATTTTCCCCCCGCCACAAGGCGGAACAGATGTCGAATCGATGGATTGAGGGGAACGTGCAGATACGCATCCTCGAGGTCGATCGAAATGGTATACTCTCCGCGCTGGAGCGAGTCTCGAATTGATTCGATCGATTCCATCTAGAAATGTTCCTTTGCGAGGTGTTGATTGAGTTTCCGAAGATTGAAAATAACTCTGGATCCTCCTCCCTTCTTCGGAATCACCCTTGCTGGACTCCAAAAACCTGGACCGGGAGGTGCTTCTTCTACCGCCCCCTTCACAACCAGCAGATTGACTTCCTTGATAAGTTCTGGGATTTCGGAACGTCTTACCAGCCAGTCTGGCGGGCAGTCTGTAGTTACAAGCCTGGTGACGAATGGGTCCGACGCAATCCTCTTCCAATGTCCAAGATGTCTGGCAATCCTTCCCCCCACCTGACGGTGAATGGGGGGGTGCCCTGACCATGGCCAGTCACTGACGTGGAGGTCTTTTACCTCTTCCCCGGAACGATCCTCGGCCACGCTTTTAACTCCCTGGTCCTTTCCCGCGCGACGAGGAGGGGGGATGGTCACGAAAGGGCGAACGATTCCTTGACTTGTCCACTGGCTTTTTGCTGCTACTCTTTCCTCCATATGGCTCATTCCAATGTCCGGATGCTGGGTGTTGGATTTTTGCATATGTTGTCTTGCTTCGAGAGCTTCCAGGGTTCGTGCTGACCGATGTTCGGGTAGGTCGAACCTTCTCCTTGAGTTCTGGGGCCAATACAAGCAACTGTCCATTAAACAAGTCTCCAGAACCATGAACTGGCAAAAGTCTCAACTTGCCCACTACATCCGCCGGGACCCCTGTTGCAGATTCGAGGAGGGCGTCTCGACGCCGAAAGGCATTGTTCATGAGTAGCCGGCATTGCCAATTTAAACTATCCTTGTGGAATGAAGACGCTCGCTTAAGAAGATGCATACATTCCCTAATTGTTTTATTTTCCCTGAGCTCCGGGTTGACCAACGCCATCGCCTTCAAAGCCGCAGTTGATGACGAGTAAATAAGCTCTGCTTGAGAGCTTGCTCTCATGCTGGCTCTCAACATGACATCGTCCTCTTCAAATTGCTGAGTAGGAGTTTTAATGAATGAGGGGTTCTTGAGAACCGAATCCAACTCGATACTACACAGTTCAGCTACATATTCGGCTTCCTTGTAGGTCCGAAACCTCTTCTTATTCGGGGCTCCTTTTCCGACTGACTTGAAAAACATATGTGTTTTCTTCGAGTCATGCGGTGGCAGGGGTTTTGAACAAGTCACAGGCAGTTCATTTTTCCTAGTTAACGACTCAGTGTTTAGTAGTTGCCGAAACAAAACTGCTGATTGCGGCAGATGGGAGGTGCGCTGCTTATAACATCCCTCATTTGCCAACGTATCCATGGGTGGGTCCTCTGCATCCTCCACTGGCGGAGGCCCTTCCTTGAAAAAACGAGTGTGTCTCAAATGCTTGACTGCAACCTCCGTAAATTCCGCCCACGGGACATAACCGGGGCCTTCATTGAACGGGTCATCTGTGTTATCCCCTTCCGTCTCATCGCCACTCTCAGAAGCTCAGTTATTGTGCTCTTCACTAGCTTTTCTTCTTTTAGACAACCCCTTGTCTATACTTGAAGCCACATTTCCTCTCCTCTTCCTTGAATCATTTCCAACTCCAGAACCACCCTGGGTGGGAAATTCCATACATGAACTCAAATGATGAGCATCTTCCAGATGTACTGATGACTGCCTTTCAATCGGCGACATGCGGCGACACACGGCGACGGTCCGGTGACACGTAGTTAGTAGGTGAGGAACGGGCGGCGACGGGCTGGCGACACACGGTGACAGTCCGGCGACACGCGGCGGCGACACGGTGACGACTGAGCGGCAACGGGCCGACTGTTCTCCTCACGCAGTGGCGACAACTCAGCGACATGCGGCGACTTGACGCCCGTCGTGTTTGACGCCATAAACGAGCTCATTATGTCCAGTAGTTTCGTAAATTTGTCCTCACTGGATTTTACTACTCCTACAGTTTTGCGTGATTTTTCACTTGAGTGCTCGTACGAACCGCTATTCCCCACACCGGGAGCGGCCATTTGAGTACTGTCATTTCCTGACCTGCGAGTGGACGCCCTAGAAGATTTTCCTTTCTTCGCCGAGGTCTTCACTAGGTCCGTACGGCCGCCGGACTTGGATCTAGACGCAGCCTTAGCCTCACCGACACGTGGCGCCTCCTGACGGCACGGCGACTGCATAACTGGTGACTGCATCGCAGCTGACGACTTGGTGTCCGTCACAACAGATCCATCGGTTCCTAATTTATCCAATGATTTTTCCTCTTCATTGGCTAACAATGGTTGCAACATGTGGAGCATATCAGTCATTAGGGCGCCGAACTTCTTTTCCATCCCCGACACTGCCGAATCCACCTTGTCCGTAATTCGTTGCTCCATACGAGTTGCTTTCGCATCAAAAATTACGTTGGCTGTGGTCTGCATCGACGCCAGCAACTCTTCATTTGAGAACGGCACCTGTCTTACTCCATCAACCACCAACTTTGCATCATCCGACACCACCACACTTTCATGAATTTCAGCAAAGTCATTTTCGTTTGTTGACGCCATCTTGTTTTCTCCCTCCGGTTGACAACCTGCAGCCGTTTCGTCCTCAACCAAACCTGCCGTTGCTGCCCTGGCCCTTTGATCTGCTTTCTGATCCGATTTCTTCCACGTATGCAAAATGTCCTTCACAGTTGAACGATGATGTAAATCGCACAGTTCACATACTTTGGTGACGAAGTTGCAGGGCCTGCACTCACGACAAAGAGGGTGAAAAGCTCTTGACTGTTTCTTGCAGCTACACGCATCAAATTTCTTAGAATTGAGTCTCTCACGTAATAGATCGTTTGATTCTTCTATCGTGGTCATAATTCTGCCCAAAAAGGTTGATAACTTTGTTTCCAAACTAGAAAACAAAGGCAGCGATGCCAAACACGTCCTACCCTAACAACGTGCTCAAAATGTGATGAAGGGAACAAACAAGATGGCGGCCTCCTACATAGGAGTAGCAGCGCCCCTGGCGGGAGAGGAGAGAAAGTTTGGAGTTAAGCTAAAAAGGGAGTTTTTAGTTGATAAATGAGCAGTGATAGCGTAAAATTATGATTTTAAGCATAATTACTGAAGTAAGTATTTGCAGGTAGTAAGAAAATCAGCTTTACAGAATAAAACAAATCGCAACATGTTTTGTGCATCAGTCTATCTACTATGTACGCACCTCAGTGGAGCATATGGCACATCACAAATGAAAAATCCCTTTCTTTGGAGCTGAATAATTTCAGATTTTTTCACAGATGCCAACTCTGGATCACCCAGCATTGTTACTTCAACCTAAAACAAAGGACACCATGAAAATCACTTGAATCGATGCGTCAGTAAAGGACAGGGAGTCAGTTTCTGATACGGCAAAGTAAACATCCCACACACATACCGTATATTTCCGAATATAAGGCAGAACTTTTTTTCAAATTTACACCATTAAAATAATTGCAGCATCGTCTTATACTCGCGTTCAAATCCATAACTCGGTCAAATTTTGGCTGATTTTGATGTTTGAATACACCATTTTGATCGTTTTTTCCGAGAGATATCCAGTGGTGCTAATCTCATGCCAGTTGCTCAAATAGTTTTTGGATTATTTAGCAAAAAGTAAATATGTATTGAAAAAGGCCTCAGGAAGCAGTCCAAAGACGAAGCTATTATTACAATTTTGGGTTTTGAATCCTGGACCAGGGGAATTTACTAGTATACAAACTAATAAATATTATACCAAACCTTACAAAAGCCTTGCTAAAGTCACACGTCTTATAATCGCAGCTATTTATTTCTTTGGAACATGCGAGCCCGAAAATGCTACTCGTCTTATATTTGAGGCGTCTTATATTCGGACGTATACGGTATGCAACAAATAATGAAATTTCTGCACTTGAAATACATTGGCGGCTCTTTTCTTTTTTCAATTGTTCTAGTCGTGGCTGTCAAAGGGGACAAGTGAGGGCAGGCAAACACCGAAAATAGTAATTCTAAGAATTTCATTTAGACCACACTACCTACCCTGGTGTTTTCCCCAATAAAACTTTTGAAATCATCATCCTTATCCAACACAGGTTTCGTAATGATGTGATCCAAATATACACAGACACAAGGAATAAGTGGGGCTTCTTTAGTTTCTGCCAACCACGTCAGCTTAGTTGTTTTCTTGTAGTCCTTATTTTCAAGGTTGGGAAATGTGTCGACCGACACAATTTTGCCATCAGCATCTCTATAAAATCATGAAGGACCTGACATCAAATTATGTTCTTTTGATTTTGAATTGCCAATTTGCTTTCGACACACTTCAATCGAAAAAAGGTTATGGCAGACTTACTTGTTAATCTTGGTTATCAGAAGGTTACCCCAATTTATGAACGTTGCATTGTCGCCTTCTTTCAAGGTAGCGGCATCTTGACCGTCAATCCAAATCTTCGGCCCTAACCAAACATTTTTATTTCCTACATCCGCATTCTGTAATAAGGATGAAAAAATTGTAACAACATATCTTGTATAGCATTTTACTTGCAAAGGAAAAACAGGAAAGCAAATGATGAGCTCCGGCCTCGCAGACCTCCAGTTAAAAAATATAGATTAAAAAAATAGGATATAAAATAAATAATATAGGTTTTTATAGGTTATTTTTTAGCAAATATCATGGCTTTTATGGGGTTGTTTGTCTATTTATTTCATTCAGCATACTTAAAAGTCAGAAAATATAATTTACTCTTGTATATGAACTTCGCTCACTCTATTGGTGTTGATCCATGCTTCATATAATTTAGTTGATTTCTTCCTGATCACTTTGCCAGGTCGATCTTGGCATCTTCAGAGCAGTTTTTTTGCGCTTTTGAGGGAAGAACAATCAAGTTACAGCTATGACAATCGGCCTATCCGAAGCGTAATTTAATTATTTTTCATTTGGTGTTCCTTTCTTTGTAGGTGCCTCAGTTCAAGAGGAGTAGAGGAATACGCATTCACATACATTGAACATTATTAATGGCGTAAATAGGCCTTTTTCTACTCTCACAAATACAGAGAGAATAATTAAAATCCGTGGCATTTTGCATTTTATACAAAAAAATTAGCCTAGCACTAGCAAAAAAAATGAGGGTTCTTAAGAGTTCATGAAAAATCCTACGCTTACAATCATTAGTATCATTACCTTTTTAGCATCAACCAGAAAGTAAAATCTTATATTTTAAGAAAAGCCACACGTGTGAATCACCTTGGCATGAAACCCAAAAGAAAAGCCTAAATCAAGTGTGTAATTTTCAAGTCCCTACTCTCATATTACGATAAATAAATTACTTTGTGAACGCTCATATGCAGCTCACAAAATCATTCTGCTTCAATTAAAACTAGCTTAAAATTATTCAATTGGAAACCCTATTCATTAAAACGATTATGCTTATTACTATTTCGTACGAAACAAATCGCGTATTGACAAGAGACTCTCATAGTTGAGATCCGAAAGGTGCACCGCTACCAGGAACACAATGCCACAACACTGCTCAAACTGCATGTCAGGATTACGTCAGAAAATATTATTACACTATGACTAATTTTTAAAGTACTGATGATAATAAATAACGATTTAGTCCTGTGTGCGACTCATCGTCAATTACATTTTCCTGGGTGTAGGTGTTTTATGAGTACCCTGCTGATAACCACGTTTTCAGTCCCCTGCTCTCGTACTCCACGAACAGGTGAAGACTTCGTTTAGTAATTTAAAAAACAATGAGATTGCAATTCAAAAACATATCGCTACGGAACCAGCTTTTAAAAATATAGGTTTTTTTATAGGTTAATTTAGAAAATAATATTGGGTCAACAAATTAAAATATAAGTTTTTATAGATTTTTATAGGTTGGCTGCGACCCCTATGAGTAGAATGTTATTTTTTTTAATTCAGTTTTTTTTTTACAGTGAAACCTCCTTACAACTATACTCCAAGTATAATACTTGAATTCAGGATGCAGAAAAGTTTCTATTTTCACGGCTCAGAGTTGGGGTGGCACTCAGGTCTAGGGGTCTGCGGCCAAGTATTACATAAATGGGCAACGATCAACTGGTTGGTTGGCAGCAATGAAAGTTCCCACAGCAGTTGCTGAAGCTTCTCTGTCGACCTTCAGCACGCACTTGGTTTTATACCCTAAACCAAGCTAAGGGGGATATGACTCCCCAAACCAAGCTTGACCATAGCCAATAGCTGCCATTAGCTGGAGGCTTTTGTCTAGCAAATGAATACAAGTGCAGACTGTGCTGCAGCGCTGTTGGTATTCAATTGCTATGTAATTGAATTGAATTGTTACATCACCCCTCCCCTAAGATTTCACTTAGGTGAAAGAAAATCTAACCCCAGAGAACCCAGATGGCATTACCTGGCACCGCTTAAACCTATGAACGACTTTTTCCACACACAAGTCCAAGTTTATTTACACTTTCTTAAACCTATTTACTACGGATCGACCGAATCTACCTTTACGAAATTCGGATCGGGTCCGGATAATTTACAAGATTTGGTGAATCGGATCCGGATCTTAACCGAATCCAAAATAAAACCTTTGTTGAATGCTTCAACCCTTTGCATTTTATACAGACTAAATTTTCTCTCTTAGCCGAGTAAAGTAGCAAAGTGAGTAAAGTTTAAAGACTCCCGTACACATTTTCGCAACTCGTTCATTGGTTTTTCCCTTAACTTCTGAATAGTTTATGCTAGCCATTTGAAATTAGCTCCATTGGAAAGCTGGTGAATAAAACGCTTCGAATGGTATACTGAAACGTCGAAAATGGCCAAAAATTAGCGAAGTTATTGAAAAATCGTCCAGACATTAAAAATGTTGCCGAATCCGAACCCTAAAGATCCAGCTTCAGATCCGGTTCGGATTCGGATGATCCCTACTATTTACAAGTGATTTCCGTCCTTGTTTTTGTCAATTTATAAATGAGTACTGGCACAATTTCTCAACCGACGTTCACTCCGGTGACTTCAGGCTGTAAGCTACACAAGTAATTGTCCAGATTTCCAAACTCACTGTTTCATTATACGGAGCTGCCAGCCCCTCTAGTTTAACAACACCAAGAATGCAGCACTACACAATTCGCATCTATTGAATGGTTTTCTCAAAGAAAGGTCTCGGTACTTGGGGGCACCCCGTGGCTCCCACTACCATACCCTCCAGTGCACAGTTAACGAAAACTAATAAAAAAAACCAAAAAACAAATGTTTGTTGTTCACCGCACACTGGTCCAGGTCGTAGTCATCGTCCGTGTCCAGAACTAGCAAGTCAACAGTAATCTCGCCCGCAATACTGGCCCACCACCACCCTTGACACCTTGCATTCGTTAATGGGGCAGAGTTTTGTGATTGTGAACATCTGTGGATGCTTGGATCTCTACCTTGGCCGGTCCAGTAATCACATGTTTGGCAGATGAACACATGGGTGACGACGTTACGAACCCACTCCCATTTATGCTGGTTTGGCGCAAAGTTAACCTATGCCCTCTGAATGAGGGGCGGCGATGGAGAGTGGGTTGTCCACGAGTTGTGGAGTGCGAGATCCTCTGAAGCTCTCGTCGCTAAACTGAGTCTCTTTGGCCAGTTGACTTGCCTTTCCCTCGTCTCTTCCTAGTGGTAGATCTCCTTGGGGGTCGGATTGTGGTCACCCGGGACCATGGGTGGCTGGGGGTCCTGATGTATCCAAGATGTGGCGGCTTTCCTGTTGTTGTTGCTGGACTGAGTCGTTTCCGTCTTTCCCGTCGTTGCGTCTACCCGGGTTGGAAAAGAATTGTATTTAATTTTTCGGCGTCACCCGAATGGCGTCGCTGTTGATGGCGTTCTGATTTAGGCACCTCAGGACAGAGGTTTTTACGTGATTGGGTCGGACCCAGTGGACTTTTTACGCCCACCAATCACAAACGAGGGGACGGGATAACGAGGTGTTTTTCGTCTTTGTACATCATGGCGAGGGCCTCTACCACGACACTTTTAACTTCTTTTTTTGTAACGAATTACAAAATCATTTCCTGGATTTCCAAGATCCATCTCGCCAACCTTCCAGTCGGATTTTGTTGGGTGGAACGAGAGGGCGGAATGGGTCAGTACGAGTACAAATGGGCCATTTTTAGTGTACGGCCTGTACTTTCTCTTAGCAAACATCACTGCACCCATTTCTAATTCCAAAAGACTGTCTTTTTTCTCACATTCCGACAGTCTCCTGGCAGTAAATGCGATAGGGACGAGGCCCCACACCCACATGTTGCTAACTCACAGCGCCAAAACCGGAAATGGACCCATCCCAAAAAATTTTGTACCTCTTATCCAAAGCTGGCAAAGCTAAAACATAGCCAGTAAGATTCGTCTTTAAGTAGTTGTTTCGCCTGGAACTGTGGTTCACCCCACTCCCAAGTTGCTCCCCCCCCAATAGTTTATAAAGCGGTACAGCTTTGAAATGGAAGTCTTTATTGAAGGACTGCTAAAAGTCCTTCATCCCAATAAATTTTCTCAAACTCTATATAATTCTGTGGGCCTGGAAAAACAGCATTGTTACAACAGGTTTACTGTTTTAAGAGGTATCATGGGGGTTAACTGTAGAGTGGTTTCTGTCGACCTCAAGGTTTTAACATAGCATTTCAAATCTTATTCAATGATCGTGGGAGAGAACGACCCCAGCAATAATGTATGCAGTTATGATAATAATAAGATAATAAGTAAGGCTGCACGGATATCGATATCTAAAATTTTGTCCCCAATTTTTCATCAACGATGTAGTTTTCGTTCAATAATTATTAGTTCAATAATTAGTCCAATAATTATTAAAATAAAAAAATTGTAAATATTAACTAACAGTTAAAACATATCCAGGAAGATGCTCAGTGATTTCCTGAGCAAAACACCGCGAACGGTTCCAGAGTTATCGATATTTCAGCTATAGTTGCCGATACCAATACAATACTGCAAATATCGGCAGTCGATCTGATCTGATCCAGTGTCGGTATCGGTGCAGCCTTAGTAATAAGTACTATTGGAAACCAAGTATGAAACATTTTTTCCCCATTTTTTTTTCTGGAGAAATAAGTATTACATTCCAATACCTTAGGATGTTTGGCAGCAGATATTTTTTCTTCTTTGGCATCTTTGACAAGTACGGGAATGGCACCTTCCTTTTCTACAGCTGTGTACCTCGGGGCAACTGGATCAATAACCTAAAATAGAGAGAGTAAAAGGAAACATTTTGACAAATGAAGTTATTCAAAGCTTTAATAGAAAAGTAATGCTGGGCCAATTCCAATCTCTACCGGTATTTGTTCTAGGTTTTCAAGAAATCGGGATCGGTCAACATCCACCGATCACCAATCCACATGCGAGCCGAAATGACGTCGTCCAATTGCATAGTCGGTGGAAAAATCGCAAGTCTCGCGATTTCATCATTGCGTGCAGCTCGGTCAATCTTCTACAAAACTTTTTACCAACTACGAAATTTTTTGGGATGTTTTTATTACAGTGCAAGTAGTTTAAAAGTTGTTTTATATCCCCAAATATTGATGATTGCTAATAGTACTACTGCAATCTGTCACGGGCTGCCAACGTGGGCTTCTAGCCGGCCATTCACAAGGGAGGCACGCACAAGTTGCAATGGATATGACCTTTGCTCACTTCGTCTGACGTCACTTTATGACACTCAACACTTACGTGCCAATATTGAACAGTTTCGTGGTGTCATCAGCAGATTCTGAAACATAACAGTTTCTACGAAGAATAAGGCAGTGATGTTGTGTAACGCTGCATTTAGTGACATGTCGATGGCAGCAGCAAAAATGTGATTTCCCCGGGACTGCCAGATTTTAACCCATTTAAGCCTAAAATAAAATGGCAGCCGAAATGTTTTTCAAAACATTTACACGAAATATAAAAAACTATTAAAAAAAATTGTTACATTAACTTAGTTTAGAAAAGCTGTAAACTTACGCAAAACAGTTCTTTGCCCTGGTGTCTTAAAACCAGTCAAAATAAAACAGCTGCAACATCACGTCACATGCATTTTGTTTATCCTTTAAAACCACACTCACCTGATCAGCAGGTTTAACTAGGTAGGGACAAGAAAATCACTTTGTTGCAACGTATAATTAGTAATATCGTAATTGCTTATTTTTAAACGAATAGAAATAGTTACGGCTAAACAAACAATGAATTTTTTTCGTTATTAATCATGGTTTTTGTTACATAGTATTTCGTTACAGCGAGCTATGACTGCAATGTGCGCTCATGAGCAATGATATCATATATGTTGGCAGGCCTGTGTAAATTTTAGTGAATCGGATTCGGTAAAAGTAATCGGGATTTGATTATCGGCATCGGCTGATTTTGTTTAACCAGCTCGGATGAAAAAAAAACTGACCGCCCAACCCAGACTTAGAAATAATTATTACTGAACACCGTAATTTCAGTAACTTTACTTCAGTTGGTCATAATTACTTACTATCTAATAATGCAGAAACAAAACTGACCAGGTATTAATTCAAAAACTGGCACATTTTCGGCAGTTATTAAAAAATGAAGACTCTCCCACAGAACTTGTTCTTGCAAGAGATTCTAAGTTCTCCGAGTATAAACTGTGTTACAGAATGGGATGCCTCCTTTTGTCCGCAGCACATTTGAACTTACCAATTTGTATCTAATTTACCCTAATCCCTAATTAATCCAAACACTTACGTCACTTCCAGTGGTCTCCCTGCTACCTACCTCCCAGTAATACCTCAGTCGTTTTTGCGGCTGGAGATACCTTCCAGTGCCGGGGAGGCGGGTGGGCACTTTACTGCAACACAGTTTCGTTGGATTCTACTCAGAGAACTTAGATCCTCATGCAAGAACAAGTTCTCTGGGAGAATCTTCATTTCTCATTCGCAGAATCCTCCTGTGTTACAGAATGGGATAGATTATTTGGACGTGGCGCTGCCAACTTTACCTGATTATGATATTCGTCCTTGTGATTGTAGGCGCTGCAGGAGGAATCCTGCCAAGCTAGGAAGCAACTCCCTTGCGAACACGGACGCAGACGACCATTTTCCATCTCATTATTTGCGATGCGATGCCCCACACACCACTGCTGCAGAAGTCACTGCCACTCGCAACGAGTGCGATCGAAAATGGTTGGTCTCGATTCCTGATGCTCGTACCATCGCACACAACCACCTGGCCACCGTCTGTTTTCCCACTGGCTTATGCGGTCGGCTCCCTGAGCTCAACGCCTGCCGGTCCCTTAACTACTCTGTCCGACGAATAGAGTCTAGGGTCTTATCTTCATTCCATTTTAGTCGAAGCACTAGGAACGTTGCCCCACTTCTCGCAGTTTTATGCTCCTTATAATAAACACAGCCTCCTCGGCTGTAATGTCACACCATTCTAAGCTTAAGGATGCTAATTCACTTTCTCAATTTCCTGCGCACATAGCTAGCAGCATCACTATTTTCCGTGACAACTGGTGTAAACTCAACCCTTTTGATGGATGTAACGTTCAAAACTGCTGGCTAATCGAACCCTGGTTCGAAAAATTTCGAATCCAACAAAAAATTATCTCCCGCACTCGCCCTGCCAGGTGCGGCGAAGCCCCTCCTTGATGCCACTTCTCTCCCTGCCTACTTCGAGACCGCCAACCTCTGCCTGGCCGAAACGAGCTACCCCTCCGGATCGTCGATAGCCCTCTTTTTGGCTGTACTGTAGCGCGCGTCATCGCTGCACTTCAGTTTGTGCTCGATTTAATACTACGGGCAATGGTTCACCAAACAATTCCGCCAATGTTGGGGGGGAAAGCCAATAATTCCTGTCTTAAATCTTAAATCTAAAATGAAAACTATAATCAATCTCGTCGCATGCCATTCATGGTCAATAAATAAGGCCTGTATTTGAAACGTTGCAGTGTCCACTATCGTTTGTGACATCTGCGTCTGACATGAGCTTGAATAATCCACCGGGTTCAATGCACAAAATAGTAACGCTGCAAGGGTAATAAAACTCGAAACATGTCGCCTTCCACAGAAAGAACTGCCACATCAATTATTGCTAATAATGAGTGCCTGTCACACAGTCGCGGCAGCATCGGCGTGCAGGGAGGCACAAATTCTTACTGCACCACTTCATTTACGACATACTTGTCCGAAATGTAATCTTTTCCCCTGTTGATAAGTTTATACTCTTATTTTGGCACCACCATGACAAAACCGGCTATGCTGAAGTCCACACTGGGGTTTTTACTTTTACGGCTTCTGGCCACAACGACCTCTCCGTCGCGCTAACTGTTTCACTGCCCTCGCTGGCTAACCATCTGTCACTTCGGGTTTCACCAAGGAACTCCGTTCTTATCACTAATACCAATCTCCAAAACCGTTTCGTCCAGACCACGATCGTAATTAACATCCTCACCCAAGGGTTACAGTTATCAATCACATTCTGCCGCCCGTTTTAATCCACGGCTCGCCTCATGCTACTCATCAACCGCCAATGGCGCTAACCAAGCCTCACTGCTCATTACTGTTTCACGGGCCCTGCCACACTGTACAACCTTCGCAAATGCCAACTGCATCTCTTTTCCCAACAGGCCAGGTAACACATTCATTGAGTCTACTAAACCACCCCAACGGAATAGCCGGCTTCCTAGAACCGTGACGCCATCTTTGTTTTTATCAAAGTTTACTCACGTTCAGTCGGTCCAGAGCTTTATCACTGCAATCCAGTCTCAGGGTAGTCTACACGGAGTGTCTTCTGTTGCTCATCATTTGGCACAGTTGCGTAATAAACGCACACTCGTTGCTTGAATCACGTAAACACGACAAGCAAAAAATAAATAAATCTTTCGTCGCGACTTCAAGCACAACCTGTTCGTGCCGTGGCAAAAAAGACAGTGAGGTATTATGGGGAGGTAGGTAGCAGGAAGACCACCGGAAGTAACTTAAGTTTTTGCATTAATTAGGGTAAATTAGACGAAAATTGCTAAGTTTAAATATGCCGTGGACAAAGGGAGTCATCCCATTCTGTAACACAGTGAGGAGGAATCTGCGAATGAGAACTGTCTTCTTCATGCAACAGTCCAGAGACTCGCACACACACTTCCAATCCAGTCAAAGTTTAGGTCTTGTAGAAAATACCCGAGTAAGAAACAAATTTTTTTCTATGGCCTAACACACAAGTTTGCAATGGCAGATGATAGTACATTGTACCGTTTTTCAACTTTAGGATAAAATAAAAATAAAGTAAAAGCCTGGTTGCCTGGTCATTTTGATACTAAAGTGGCCTGAGAACCAAAGAATTTTCTTTTCCCGGCCTTAACCCGTTTCCTCTTTTTCACTTGGAGTGACTTTATCCCTGAACACCTGCATTCGCTCCTAGTCAGCCTTGTGTCGTGTATTCTTCTTATGAATGGCAATTGTACTAATATTTTGCTTGTCTTGTGCATGCTCTTACACCTTAATGCAAACTCGACGTTTTGTTTCCCCGATATAACACTTCGGGCAATCACTACTAACTGCTGAAAACTCGCCAGGTTTTGTAGTGAAAGCCTGGATGGTTTTCATTACGTGTTATTTAACAGAAAGCAAATATTTATCTTGTAGGGGCATGAATGTTAATTCATTGTATTTTTTAAAAAGCTGTGGTTATTTTTTGTGAGCATGGATCACAAAAAATAGCTACCACAACGTATTTAGCCATTTAAAATCGGCAATGTTGAGAAGTTAAACTTTTTCCAAGTGTTTAATGGACATAAATAGAAGGACACCATCATATCTATGACTCGGCTTCAATACATTACATTACCAATACAAGTCTGGTTTTGACTCTGCAAGTTTCCAGGTTTTATTACAGATAACTATCTATTGCTTTTATACATATATACCTGTTGTTTCACCCAGTCTTAACGTATATTGTATATTTTATATGAGGAGTTAACACATCTTAAACTTAATTTATACTAATTGTCCGTGGATGCGGGCCATAAATAGGTCCTGTTCTAAGCAAATAAATGTGTAGTTGTTATACCATGTGAGAGTAGCTGACAAGTTTTTACCATTTAAATAGCTACGCCAAATGCAAAACAGTTGTAGCAAGTTTTTGATTAATAATATGCTATGTGTTGACAACTCACTAACCGAATAGATACTGCTAATTCTTTTCAGTACTTTCTGTCACTTAATAGCTGCAAACTGGAAGACTTTTCTCCCACACGATACAAAAGACTTAGAATTATTTCAAATTATATCTAAATAGTAAATACCTAATTATTATGGTCCTTTATTAGAAGGTAATCAAGCATGAATTTTTGATTGTCTCAGAAGGTGGAGATAGTTAGTAATCAATGCCAGAATAGCCTAGTTTTAACTCTGGTATCACTAGTTTAAGTCTAATATTAAAGGGAAGTTTTGTTGGCCATAAATTAATGATGTCGCGCCCTAAAAGTAAGGCTGTGCTGGTGCCACTATTTCCGATACTGGTTCGATACCGGTGCCCATTTACCCGGTTCCGATCCCAGTACCAGTGATATTGATCATTTGCCGATACTGTGCCGATGTTGATACCAAGCCGGTGCCAATGCCGATGTCAATTGATAACTTAATAAAGAATACCGAACATGTTGATACGTCAGTAATTTAATCGTGTAACAATTTTTACAAAGGAATTGTTCGCTAACACTTTATAGCGCAACGAGAATAAAATCCAGCAGATTATTTATTTAAAAGTTGCTTAATTTTTAGTAGCGTTGGGAACAATATGCCATATTATTAATGAACGAAAATGCAGATTCTGGAAAAAACAAGCCGATGCCAGTACTTTTTCCGGTACTTGTTAACCCAGTGCCGGTCCGATACTGATACCAGTGGTACCTGCAGCCGGTCCCGGTATCAGTATTGGTACCCGCACAGCCTTACCTAAAAGCTACAAGTGAACACTACAGGAGAACAAAACATTCAATGAAATTTACCTTTTTGTTGAATGCCCATATTTTGTCCCATTCCATTGTCACAACAGAACGAGAAGAACCCTGGAAAGAAAGTTATTAGAAGATTGTTAATGTTTCAGAAATGCATAGTTTTTACCTTCAATTAACTGAACTATGGCTAGAGGCATGGAATTCTACTTCTGGCTACGGCAGCACGTGTCATAACATTAAGATTGCTCCGCTCATTGGGCTGAGGACACTAATAGTTCTCCAAATGCTGCAAGGAGGAGATTTTTTCTTGGGAAACTACATCATTTCTTTAAGTGAGCGCAAAAAAAAAAAAAAAAAGGGGGGGGGGGGGTTGCCTCGTGCCAATTTCCATTCTTCTTCCGTGAGCTAAGGAGATATTATTACGCTGCGTTAAACGAAGTTTACAGTTTTCTACATTAAAGAAGTAAGTTTTCATTCTTAGCTCATGTTTCGAGAAAAGGGTTAATTTTCTAACTAGTCCAGTTTGCACTAGGTCCACAGGTCGAATCCCGATCCTTACACATTCTGTTCTGCAGGAAGACTTTCATCATCACACATCCACACATTGGCAGGATCAGTTTTCATGTAAGACTGGCCTTGTCTACTGCTCATTGTTGGTACTTTAAACCACTCAGCAAAGGATTTGTTTTGATGGCAAAGGGGGTCCCGGCACCTCAGCGGGTATGGTTTTTAAGAGACCCTCATCATATGTCAACAATCATGACGTCGTAGCACCACCCCAGTTTTGTCAATGTAACCTAATCTTCTATTTATTTTACACACGGTCACGTTTGGTAGAAATAACAGGTTGATCCATATTTCAAATTATTAAATTGGGGAAGAAAAGAGAGTTTCTGTTTTTCTGATACAGTATGGTGCGGGCAGTTAGAATTAAGACAATATAATGAAGGGAGAACCGTATTTAAAAGTGAAGGCTTTCCGAAAGCAATTACTAATGAGATTAAATCATCCAAATGTTAGCTGCCGCCATGGGCAGAAATAGAAGTACGGATTCTGCTAGATTTCCCTGTTGAAGGAGAATCTGAATTCTATGAGTGGAGAGCTGCAGCTGTCTACACAGTGCCTGCCCATCCATCTCCAAACTCGTCTAAGCAACTCACTTCAGAATAATGGAGACTGACACAAAGGAAAACCCCTCGCCTAGAGAAATGACCCAATTTCCCTGCGGAAAGAATCCCAAGTTGTAGCGCTTGCAGAACTGAAAGTGTAGTTGGTCTGATGAACGGATTAATCCTACTGCTAGAATTCAGATTCTCTTTTAACAGGTAAGTCTAGCAGATCTGTAATTCTAAGTATTGTATGTACTGTTGTCAGCATTTTGATTAACTTACTCTGAATATGAATTTGAACATAAAGAAGTACAGATTCCAGCTTTGAAAAAAATTATGCCACTGCCGACTTAGTTTTAAATTGCAAAGCATAAATAAACCCACCTGGGCAACAATAAATTGTTTTAGACCTTCCACAGTCATGCCTTTTCGAAGAACTCCTCTCACAGTCGGAAACCGAGGATCGTCCCTTGGGATATATAAAATGTTTTAGAAGGCACACATCTTAGACAACGACTTAGCGGATCTCAACACCGTATGATACTACTTACCATCCTGAAACTAACTTCTCTTCAACAAACCATGTCAGCTTCCGCTTGGATAGAACAGTGTTTGTCATGTTGAGTCGGCAATATTCCCAAACGTATGGCTTGCGGAGTTTAAGCTGGTCTAAAAACCAATAATATTGATCGTCTCTATCATGGTACTCGGTTGTACGCAGTGCATGTGTAACACCTTCCACACTATCCACTATGGGACACGCAAAATCGTACGTTGGATAAACCCTGTAAAAGATCATAAATGCTGTAAATTATGAAACTATGTACAGATATTCGGTATATACTCGAATCAAAGACGAATGCTATTTTTTAAAGCAAAATTTTACAAAATCACTCATCTTCGAATCTATGTTGCCTACAAACACAATTTGCATTATTATTGGTGCACAGGGGTGCCTCTACCCTAAAATAAGTGAGGGGGCCAAATGCCAGGAGTTGCGTAAATAACGGGGATTGGGGGGAGCAAGGGACAGGAACCAAGGCCCCTCCCTCCCCCCCCCCCCAAAAAAAAAGAGCCGAGAGGCATACAAATCATTAGATAAATCTAAATTAGATATTTTCTTCAAAACTTTTTTTTTACGAAGCATATGTAAAGCAAGAAAAGTAATCACACAATAAAATTAAAGTTTTCATACGTTCTCAAGCAAGGGGCGTAAACCTGCCGGATTTTTTATTTCAATAGCTATCACATTTTTTATAAAATTAATGAACATTTCATGTTGTATTACTATTATACGAGGTATAGAAATGAATATAGCACATTTTTATTCAATTTAAATAACTTTTTAGAAGATTTAACTTAATAATGCAAGTTTCATTTATGAATGAATTTATTTATTTATTGCTGTTGAATACAGTTTTTTCTTTACGTAGTTCCGCTTAGTGCAAAGCAACCCGTCGTGTTCGATTTGTGTGCCCCATAACAGCATTCTTTTGTTCCAAATCTAGTGTTATTAATGTATTAATAAAAACAGAAATTAAAATGCAAAACCAACGTTAAAATGAAAGGTTAACTAAAAAAAAAGTTTTTCTCTCTTCCGATTTCTTAAAACTGAGGGGGCTATTATTGGTCCCCAGCAAAAAGTGTTCCCATTCTATTACTGCAAACAACCTGTGATCTGAAATTGAACTCATTTTTCTGTAATGCACAATTTTAGAAAACTTGCAGTGTTTGTAACTTTTATTGTTCAAATCATCATTTCAATGCTTCAATAATCAAACAATTTACTTTTTGGATTTGCCTGTTTGGTATTTGTACAGAACACCTTTAAGTTTTGCCGCTTGAGATATTATAATCTTTTTATAATGTAAACATACAGTAATCAAACAGTAACTTACGAAAATAACTAACTACTGAAGACTATCAAGTTCAATCCTACTACAGGACAACTTTATTCCTGTCGTCAATTCATCGTTAGAATGTGTAAAATAATTTTTGTTTGGCTTACTTGTATTTATTCCCTGTACGAACGTGTGGTTCATCTTTGCATCTGTAAATAGTGGGATCACGCAGACACCCATTTACCGACTGCATGTCGATTTTGGCACGTACACAGCACTTTTGGCCTGTTGCAGAACCTTTCTTCATTTCCTCCCACATTTTTATATTCTGGGCAACAGCTGCAAAAAAAAAAAGAAACAAATAATAATATAGTTAAATTTTTTGTGTTTAAACCACAAGAGATGGAGACTTATAGCTTGCGCCATACGAAACTTGAAACTACAATTAAACCTAACTACCGTATGCAGAAACTCTAATAACAATAACCAGCTTAAAACAATGGAATTCGTTAGAATTATGCAGCAACTATGCATGTTACTGTGGTTATGTTATAAAATAGTTTCACCGTACACCATGCGAGGACGACCAAAAGATGCAATGGATGCTTCCCTGTACGGCTTGTGCACTGTAGGAAAGCTGGCATTGTGGCAGAGACATAAGAAATCCTAGCATAGATTGAGGCGGAGATCCATTTATTTACCCCTCCATCACCCCAGGGGCTCCTTGTGCTTGAAATAAACCCAACAGAGGCAATACTTCATTTTGTTTATCCTAAATTTGCTTCTCTTGCCTCGCTTTGGACTAAATCTACTGTATTTATATTACTGCCATCTTCCCTGCACTACAGAAGACTTACTGGGTGGCACCAATTACACCTTGATCTACCTCACATGGCATATGAACTACATGTGGTTAAACTTTGGATGTAGGTTTTTAGTTGGCTGTACTGAAATTGAGAACAACTCCATTCTGGGTTTGCACAACACTGGGGAAATAAAATTCAAATGCTTTTAACCCTTTCTGGGCCACAAATGTTATAAGACGTCCTCACTAGATGTGTCTGAGAGACCATGAATGTCAAATGATATCCATTCATGGTATCAGACATCATATCTCGTGATGCTTTTGTTGAAGTTTACTTTTTCAGGGGTCCCAGCCAACTTCAATGGATAAAAGATAGGAAATATAGGAATTTTTTGTTAAAAAAATGGTGATTCTACCAGAACTTGTACTCGCAGGAGAATCGAAGTTCTCCGAGTACAATCCGACGACAATGTGCGACTCTTTTGTTACATAATGGGATATCCCTTTGCTGTCAGCACCTTTCATCCATACTCATTTGCATCCAACTTAACTTTAATTTATGCAAAACTTACATTACCAGCCACCTCGCCCCACTGTCTTTTGCAGCTGGGCCAAAGAAGCGCCAGGTAGGCGGACGGGTAATCAAGGAAACACAGAGTCGTCGGATTCTGCTCAGAGAACTTCGATTCTCCTGCGAGAACAAGTTCTCTGGTAGAATCCCCATTTCTCCTTCGAAGACTCCTCCTCATTGTGTTACCTTTTGTTACACAATGAGACAGATTCAAAAACATGGCGCTTCGGCCAGCTCCGTTTCCTGTACCTCATAGACAACTTAGACCCCGTATCCGTTGCAGCAGTGTTCTTACCAAACCAGCACCCAAACCCGATGGGAACGTCCGGCGAAGAACAACGAAGCTCCAATCGGCCAATGTCATAACCTGCGAATCCTTCCAGACACAAGACATTGCACAGTCCCGTGGCCACTGACTGTGCCCGGCCCAGGCCCGAACGTCAAGCCACACTACGAGTCCAGTACCAAGGCAGGAACCTTTCCAAGTCCTACCCCACAGTTTCCACCGCATTAAGGCAACCACCATACCGAACTTTGGTGACACAAACCACGTTTACCACCTGGCCGAGACATCTCGGCACAGGTACCCTAGTATCAACTCGACCACCAGCCTAACCACTAAGCCGTCACCATCCATCAAACAGCATGTAAGCAGACGAGTCACCAAGTCAAACCACCTCATCTACTATATCAACATAACATCCCCTGCCCGGCACAAGGGCACTCATGCGTACTCACTTATTCACCCCAAAAAGACCCCACGCCAAAAATCACCTGTTTTGGAAAGAGAACCAACTATAGCCCCTACTCTGAAGCCTTACCTCCTACTCGCTGTACCAGCAAGGACAACTTTTGGGACCCACTCTGCAGTGGCAAATCCAACAAACATCAACATCGCAAAGGGTGGTTTACGGACGGGCCAACACACATCTGTCTTATCCCGATAATTGCGGTCTGCTTACCAGACTGTATCAGTTATACAACTTCACAGCCAGGGTGTAGCCCTATCATAACTTGATAACCTGTCCGGGATCGGCCCAATGGCCCCGACCTTGGCATCTGTACTGCGGCGGCGATTAGTCGCCACACAACAAATCGGTTTAATTGCGATTTAAACACTGATCA
The DNA here is from genome assembly GCA_023313725.1 of Lithobius niger. Lineage (NCBI taxonomy): Eukaryota > Metazoa > Arthropoda > Chilopoda > Lithobiomorpha > Lithobiidae > Lithobius > Lithobius niger. Next base: position 1,822 of record JAHWFP010220630.1, on the reverse strand, counting down.
TCTGAATATGCCTATAAACAGCGCACCGACAGGTCTCACTTTATGCGGAATCACTATGAACTCCTATTCACTGTAACTCCCACATCTGACCGCAAATGCACCAATCAGCACACATAAGCGCTTAATATTTCTTAATGCGTGGGGTACTTGTCTAACCGTAGCACGCTCTACAGCGCATCACCATTCTCACCACAGGAAACACATGTATTTCATTTATTTAAATAGTCATAGCATCCCACAGGCAGGAAAAAGGCTTAACTTAATGTCAACTTTAATCTCGAAGTTGGCACGTAAACAGCACTATGCCAGTGTGGTTTTTTTTTACGGCTATGTAGTAAAAACCACACATAACTACATTTGTGCATGCAAAAATATTAAGGCTGTGCCGGTGCCACTTTTCCCGATACCGGTTCGATACCGGTGCCCGCTTACCCGGTTCCGATCCCGGTAGCGATGCTATTGGTCATTTGCCGATGCCGATACCAAGCCGGTGCCAATGCCGATATCAATCAAATGATAACTTAATAAAGAAAACAGAACGTGTCTATAGTCAGGAATTTAATGATGTAACAAACGTAACACTTTTACAAAGTAATTATTCGCTAACACTATAGCTCAACGAGATTAAAACCTGGCAGATTATTTATTTAAAAGTTGCTTTATTTTCAGTAGCGTTGGAAACAATATGGCATCTTATTAATATACTAAAATGCAGATTCTGGAAAAAACAAGCCGATGTCGGTACTTTTTCTGGTACTAGTTAACCCGGTGCCGGTCCGATACTGATACCAGTGGTACCTGCAGCCGATCCCGGTACTAGTATTGGTACCTGCACAGCCTTAAAAAATATTAAGTGGAATGGTGCAAACTGACCTGCAACGTAATAGTAATAAAGCTTTGGCTTCCATAAACAGACAGCAATCAACTGTAAAGTATTCTGTTCCAGCAATGGAGATTACTCCCATAAATTAAGAGTCAATAGGTCGGTCGCCTATTAGAAACGTGCGAGACTGCTGCTACTTGTTAGGCCTATCGGTCAGAGATCTACAATGATGTAAGCTCTTGAAATTAATTTTCTGTTCCAAAACCTGTTCGATACTCTCTTAATACTGCAATTTTTTTAACAAACGATACTTTTTCGATACTACCGAATTTCGATAACAAGTTTTTAATTTCGATACCACTACCGATATCCAGAAAGTATCGGTATCAGTATCGAAATTCGATAGTATCGCACACCCCTGCTTACCAATTCCGTCTCGTCTTGACACCAGTCAATCATGTTACCGTAATTATTACGAGACCGACCAAAATAATAGTATTTTAAATTTCAGCCTGCGTTTCTTCCCTCAAAAGTCTATGTAACGAAGTGATATAATTGGTAAAATCCCCCAAGGGATAGCAGGTTCTGTATTCACACAAGCATTAGGCTTAACCTCGCCTCCATGTTTTCTCGACAAGCAAATTCTACTTACAAATTTGCTCGGTTCCAATTCAACCGCCTTTGAATTTGCCATTGCCTGCGGGGAATAATAAACCATATGCACCGTCTTATGTTTTCAGGTTTTGTCGTCTTTCGGCAATTCTTACTCAAACCAATGACGAAAAAACAAATAGGAAGTATGCAGCAAACTCAACACGGCCCAGCTCGTGCCGCGGTAAAACCCGAAGTAAAGTAAATTAGGCTATAAATGGACCACAAAGTAGTAAACTCAAATGTGCTGTGTGCGAGGAAGACATCCCATTTGGTAACACAGTGAAGAGGATGCTGCGAAGTAGAAATGAATAATTTGATAAACGAACAAAAGTCACTAGAAAAACG
>JAHWFP010220629.1:121075-135141 GCA_023313725.1 Lithobius niger | reverse complement strand
AGCCTGCTGCTCAAAGACAAGAAGCCAGAAATGAAACTCCTCCTCCTGTCAGTAGCCAGCAGCCTACTCAAAGACAAGACGTCAGAAATGAAACTCCTCCTCCTGTAAACATCCAGCAGCCTGCTCAAAGACAAGAAGCCAGAAATGAAACTCCTCCTCCTCCTGTCAATATCCAGCAGCCTACTCAAAGAGAAGAAGCCAGAAATGAAACTCTTCCTCCTGTCAACATCCAGTGGCCTGCTCAAAGAAGAGTATTCACATCTGAAGAAACTCGTACATTGATAGCCATATGGGGCGAAGCATCGATACAAACAAAATTTTACGCAAACCCTAGAAATTTCAAAGTGTGGTCCATCGTTGAAGAGAAAATGCGGCTAAAAGGAAATGACAGAACAGATAAGGAGTGCAAGAATAAAATACACAACCTGAAGACTACCTATTTCAAAGAACTTAGTAAGTTGAGATCAGACAGTGAACCTACAGACTGGGAGTATTTTCTCCAGTTACATGAAATAATAAGCAAAAGATCTGTAGCTGCACCACTTACTGTATGCGACAGTCTAGGACAAAATCAAACACAAGAGGCTAGCAGTGGAGTCCAGCATCCTAAAGTACCCAGTCAAGCAACACCACCAACATTAAGGTAAGACCACAATTATCCTACTATATTTGTTACTTAGATAAGTGAGAATTGGTTCGCGCATTATTAGGCTGAATGAATGTAGGGGGAAAATTCCTCGGGAGAAAAAGGTCGCGGAAAAAAAGCCTGGAAGAAAAATTTCCAACAGAAAAAAGTCCTGGGAAAAAAATAAAACAGAAAATTTTACGATTATGTAACTAGCAGTACTGCAGAAAAATGTGTAAGCCCTTATTAATTTGAGCATAATGCCACAAACCGTTGTTGCTAGCTTGTACGGTTTTCAAGATAGCCCTATTTGCGTCTCATGCTCTGTTGCTCGTCGCTGTTTTGGCAAGTAGGGTTAAATTGAAATCTCCAACTGTTGATCTTCATTCGCCAAAATGGCGAGTGGCGACCGACGTTTGAGAACGTTGATCACCTGACATTAAAAAAAAAAAAAACAGGCTACAAAAAAAAAAGGAAATAATAAAAAGAATGTGTCGAATTTTTTAATTCTCTGGATATTAATTTTCTGGATTGTATATCTGGCTATTTGTCCGTGGATATTTTTTTTTTATTCTTAGATTCCGATTTTTTTGTAGTGCTTTTAGGCACACAAATCCTTTCGGTATGTCATGCAACCCGTTGAGAATAGCGCTGCAACATTTACACAGGTTAGAGTTAATGTCGCAAAATCATCTCGCACGAAAGAAAAAAAAAACAAGAAAATGACTGTGTTGGCAACAGTGACATACGTTTTAACTAATGTCGCAAAACTGAGTCATACAGGCAAGCCAACAGGGAGGCATGTACCTTTAATCCACGCGAAACCTTACTGCTGTGTTCAAATATTCCAAAATCCATTAATACATTAAAAACCACTTCAACTCCCAAAAAAAGCACAGGTTATTTAATGTTTTATTACTTAGTTTTATTTAAAGTTTTTCAAAACTTTTTACGTCTAAACAAAGATTGAACAACATATGACGTTGTTTGGTTGTGTATCGATTATTCAGTAATGTATTTTTGGTATAATTACTGTACGGTTTACCGGGGTCAAATCCTCCGGTAAGTTATTTACTAACGCCAATTTACGTAACTTTCTGCTAGCTCAAGTATTGTACGGTTGGCTTTCCTGCAATGCTCACGTATCCATTCACGTATCAATTTTCTGTTGGTTGAGGCCGTTTGGTTGCTATGGGCAACGTGGGGAACCAATCAGAAGCTTCGTGCTGACTACGTCATCCGTCGCGACAGACCAAACCATACTTCTCGATGTACGGAAGTGTTAATTTGACAAAAGTCCTTTAAAAGTCTCTTCAAACGCAAGAATGGCAAGTTACAGTCGGATTGTAGGTTGGACTGGTTAGACAGCTTAAATTTCGTGGATTATGAGCTGTATTAATTATCAGTGACGCACTCCGTAATTTTATTTTATTTTGAAGGGAGGGGGGAATCGCTTTAGTCCCTCGGATCAATGTAAAAATAGCTGAATTTCAGAAGTTTTGTGCCTTCGAAGCGTTTAGAAAGCCTGTCTTCAAAATTCAGCCTGCAATATAAGGGTCTTGCGGTGAGGCTCCCCCCACCCCCCACAGGTGTGCCGTTAGTATTTATCAGCTCTTTTATTAGGCATTACGATAGTCGGCGTTCGAACGGTGTTCACTAATCCGATATGCGTTGGTGACAATCGAACACCGGAAATCAGCTTTTTTTCCCGTTCCGTTTTAACCAAACAGTCAACAAACAAAAAAAAGGGAGTTGCTATAGTTAAAAACTGAATTCAAATTACATACTGACTATTCGTGTATTATGCGTTATTAGTATTATGTGTTATTGACCTTTCAAAATTTTTACGACGCACCTACTAAAAAACTTAAAAATGAAGATCATAGCATTTTTTAAGGCGTCCATTACCGTGATTTCCTGAGGCAAGGAAAATGAAAGAAGAATAGTGTATTTTTTAAATTTTTCTAAGTGTTAACAAACCCCACTCTGGGTGCTTCGTTTTTAGTATTCACCGTACATATCTTGCAATATTTTAGCAATGTTTTTACTTTTTAATTGTACAGCTTCTTTTTGGGCCTTTTAACACTTTTCTCATCCTTCCCATGTCCTGCACGTTTGGCGATGCCATCGGGGGCCTTTGAGTCCCTGGCAGGTCTAACCTTGGTGGTAAGGCATTCGTGTCCCCCAAACCTCTTACCATGACTATTCATTGGCCATATATTGTACACTGTACTTATATTTAATTGTGACCTCCCGGTCCTTGCGAGACACGTTGCTATCGCAACAAATATTATTTAAATTATTATTATTATTATTATTATTATTAAAACGATGATCATTGGGACGGTGTAAGTGGGCAATCCCTTCCGTTACCACACCCATTAGCGGGTGAAACTGCTATTATTATTATTATTATTATGCCCCGAAGTACACTGCCTGGTCTAGTGTAGCAGAACGTAACCTTAACAATCATAGTCTAGCCTAGCCCAACCTAACCTGATATAATCTAACCTAACCTAATCACTGTGACCTAGCAGTGAAATTTATTTATTTATAATTATTTATTTACCTTCGTAAATTTACCTCTTTCTAGGACTTTTTTTTGGAAGCCTTTTTTTTACATGCATCACAAAGCGCTAAACAGTAAATACCGTAAATCTTCTATTTTTGCCGGCTTCTCAATTATAGCCGGGTGTTTTGTTATTCTAGAATTAATAATAACCAGTCTCTATAGAGTAGTGACACGACGTAGTATTATTGTATATAACTCTATGCTGGAGCCTTAATGGGTTAGCTGCAAGGGGCACTGCAGAGAGAAACAGAAGGGCGTCATACTGAAGCCGATGCTGTGAAGAGTGATTTCTTAGACCTAAAACCCGCGATTTTTGTTGTTGGAGAAAACAACGTTATTTTAAGTCTAAGTAATTCGCTCTTCCGTTGTTTTTCCCTCCATTTTTATGTAGTGCACCTTGTAGTTATGCCCTCCAGAACACATACTGGTGCCAATATGGCGGCAAATGTCACTGCTCTATATTCTGTTCCACATTATGTTTGCAGGAAACTGACTGTATGAAGCCACGTTGCCTTCCACAAACCAGTGCAAAAACATGTAAATATCCCGCTCGTAGACTCTTAACAGTAATTCTGAGTCTACAAGTGTGATATCCACATGTTTTTGCACTCGTAGCAAAAGGAAATGTGGCGTCATACAGTCAGTTTCCTGCAAACGTAATGTGGAACGGACTATAATAATTGTAGCTGGGTCAAAATGGCTCGATTTTGAAAACTTCTTATTTATTAATGGTTGCTGCCATGCTTAGTTTTATCAGGAGCAGTTTTATTAAAGAATAATGGTAAAAGCATTCATGTGATATTATTTACCGTTTTTAATGTCGGACATGTATTGATCCCGTAAATTTCCTTTCTATTGTGCGCGCAGCGTATCTTGAGTCCTGCACATATTTTATGAGCGGCTACATCTTCCTGGAGGTAGCGGCTTCATCGACGACCGCCATTGTTTTTGTAACCATCTAGGATATCAACAAGGTGCTCTGCTATCGAAAAGATACAATCGATTATCTGTATTCGTTCTGGGGCGAACTCAAGATAGGCCGCAGACACTATACGTATATTATTTTGTAGCCGGTCCCTAGTTGTAACCGCAGGTCTCTAATTGAAGCCGGGTCAAAATGGCTTGATTTTTAACCATGCAGTATACAGATAGAGGATTTACGGTATACAGAATATGGAAAACATACACACCTGGGAACTAACAGAAGATCATTCCCTCCCCTTCCAATACACTACATTAATTTCTATGGGTTTTCGTTTTAACTTCAGTTATTCATCGTAATACTATTTTATTTTATAATCAAAGCATCCATAAGATATTACACTTTATACCACGGCTGTGACGTCTCGCTAATTCAACGCCATGCCAAATTTCCGTAGGTTAAATCCCGTTAACCATGATCGGAAGTGTGCGTCGTCGCAAAAAGTGTGGGTTATCAAGTTATCCCACACTTTTGCCGATAACCCAGACTTTTGACACTTGTGGATCACACCACCAGGACCGCACAAACCAACAACTCAATACAGCGTGCAAAAAAGTAACGCAAAAAAAAACGTACAAAAGGAATTAACTTGTCAGAATGTCCCAAATGAAATCCTATCGATGCTAACTCTCACATGTCTGGCTCATAACTAAGCTTATTCACTTCACGTAACTCCCCCTCCCCTCCACAAACTAAAATGGAATGACCTTCATTCATACCGATACCCTATTACCGTATTTTTTAAACAATTCTCAAACTATAAATGCCCAAAATTAATTACTTACCTTGCAAGAATGTCCCGGCACAGTGTCATTCTATTCCTGTTGCCTCATATCGAGGTTTAATCACTCCGAGCAGCTTCCGAAACACGAGCTAGCTTACTAGCGTGAAATCTATCCAAACGACGCGTCTGTTTCCTTCCCACCCACTCCCCCCTCCCTCTGCAAACTTGACCCAAAGGTCTCGTCCGTCTACCACCGACTCCCCCCTCCATAAACTAAAATGAATGACCTTCATTCATATCAACATACTGATTGATTGCCGTTTTAATTAAATACGAGTTAGCTTGACGTCCCAACCGTGGTATAAACTATTTATTGGTGAGAAACGAGTAGTTATCGATTTTTAACCCACGGCTGCGATTATTGTCTTAGCTCGCGTATGCAAATGTGTAGTGCTTCGCATTCGACATTTGCATACTCTCGCTAGGCCAATCATCGAGGCCGTGGGTTAAAAATCGATAACCGCTCGTTTCTCACCAATAAGTATTACTTAATTGCACAGATATTGCCAGATTTTTAGTAGATATTATTAGTATTGGTTTTATTTCATGAATGTTTTGTTTATCTATAATACCGGCACACCTACCAGAAAAGAAACCTTTTTATAACATCCGTATACTATGTGACCTTCCCACAGAAACAAGAAAAAAAGTCCCGATGGAGAAGGTACACGAAGGAGAAAACGCCAGAGACTTCACGAAGAGGAGTTAAAGTTGACACGACTCGTCGAAACCATGATCGAAGAAGACAGAAAAGAACGGCAGGAGACACGATTTATGCTCCGAAACTTAATTTCAATGGTGGGCCAAATACTAAACGTACCAGTGCAGCCACAAAATGTACCGCCCCCTATTCCCGTTCCCGTTGGTACGCCAGCAGCTGCTACATACACTCCTTACCAAGACGAAAGAAGACGCCATTGATAACAGCATCACCAACTTCGTCCGTTTTATACCCAGAAATCTATTTTCCTAATTCATCATCTTTCCAACACTTGCCCCGCTTTCTCTGTACTACTTTTGTTTGGGGGGGGGGCAGGATTCCTAGAGAAATATCCTGCAAAAAATACATCCACCTTATAAAATTGCCCAGAAAAAAAACCTTGGTAAAAAAATCACAAGATTATGAATCGAATCATGGGTTGATAGGTTGACAGAATGTATTACACAAGATCTAAGAAAAAGGTTTAAGAAAATCTAATTTTTCCAAAACTTTTAGCTCATCCAATAAATAGGAATTCCTAATTGAACAAATGTGTGATTGGTAACTATTTCTCGTATTATATGTATTACACTGTCGCCTGTGTTGGGCGGTAAACCGGTTCTCACTGTGCACCGCGGTACCAAATACCGTGTATTGTTAAAATACCGGTATTGTTTTCACACGAGTTACCGACGCAGTTCTTCGTCCTCTTCTCATTTCATGGAATAAAAATGGGGGGAAATAATTTCCGTTTCTTTCATTGTGATGGAAATCAGGTTTTCCTGCTATTGTCGCTTTACGTGTTTTGAATGGCTTTTTTTTTTTCAGAACTTTAAACACATCATTTCCCCGAGAGTTTTTAATTTGAAATGGAAAGAGGATGAAGATCGGCGTCGGTTAGTAAACAAATTGAGTAATTTTGCGTGTTTCGGTTAAACTCCATTAATTATTACCCTTTATTACGGGGACTGTTTTACGGGGATTTTCTTTCCGGGAATTTTTTTCCAGGGATATTTTTTTCGGGACATCTTCTCAATCTGCTGCTTCCTCAATTTATCGTTTTCACGCTCCGTTTTCTCCAACTATTAATCCACCATTTGAAGTGAATAACGCCTATCAAACCGAACCCAGCTTGACTAAACCATGCCTAATGCCTGTTTGCCGTGACGTTACCATGAGTTAGCCAATGACGAACGAGAACAACGGCTGTTTGGCCGTCTGATTGGACTAGCCCAATCACGTGATATGCACGGCACAGCAAACAGCCATGGCGCGTGGTATAATTCAACTGATTGGCACCTCGAATCCCGAAACCTGACGTTAAAGTGTATTAATGGCTGGTGTATTAAGGTGCTCGCTCACCCTACGACTCTTTCGCATTATTTTGACTGGCATTTCAGTTTACTTTTTTTTTTACTTTACAAACCCTTAGACTACTTATTAGTTGATTAATAAATGCATTATGTACAATAAAATGTCCACTCATGCGTTGCGCATCATAAAACGCACGCACCTAATAGATCAGAGCAATGTCGGCTCCATTTTCAAAGGCAATAAAAAATAAATATAAAACAAAGACATGTAAACAAGTAACCTAACGCTGCCATGATGAAGGAAGTGAGCTGTGGTCTATAAAATAAACCGGAGGGGGGGGGGGGGGTCAGAGGTTTGTAGAACTGGGTGAAGGAATGTGAGGGAGGGGGAGGTAAGAAAAAACATGCAGAATGTCTCGTACGCTTTTTTCTTAGTGGGGTGAGGGTTTAAATTTTGTGGACTAGTTTTTTAAGCTTTTATCTTGCAGAAGGAGAAAATCTACCCCAAAACAAAACTTGTTAAGGATTCCCGCCAAGCTTTTCGGCCGTGTAAAGTCGTGATATCAAACGCCAATCTCTTTCGCCAAGCTAGTCCCACGGGACTTAGAGTTCAAACGTCAAGTGAAGCAATGTTATAGTTTTCATTTAACCAACGAACTATTAGTCGGTGCAATTAACTTGGCGAATGTTTTGGTGTGTCGATATCACTCCTTAGAAGGGCAGAACCATTCGGAACTTGGCGGTCCCTTTTGCCAATTTTGATTTTTGATATGATATGATATATGATTTTTAACTTGAAAATCTTTCTTATCCTTCTATATAAAGATTACTTGGTTTAGTTTTCAGATCGCTATGTATTCAAACCTCCAGTCATGGATGAATTTTTTTTCAGTTAAACTTCCCTGAATTTCTTTTTCTACAGAAAAATGCCTACAAAAAAGCTTTAAAAACGAGCCCACAAAATGTACAGCTTAATTCTCATACAATTTTGGGTCACATTCCCCCCCAAATAAAAATAGTTCGGCGTATTCTGGCTGGTTTTTTTTTTCCTACTTCACCTCTCCCTTAGATTCCTTCGGCCGGGGGTATCGGCCCCCCCCCCCCCCGCCCTCGGCGTTATATTGTTGTTTACGTGAGTGTTTGTTCTATACACACAAAAAACTGACGACCCAACATTTTCAACTTTACTAGTTAGCACCCCTCAGAACCAGGATAGGGCTGAAATTTTCCGTTTTATTAGCGTTGATTTCTGTCCTCTCCTGGTTCTGAGGGGTGCTAACTAGATAAGTTGGGCTTGGAAAATGTTGGGTACGTCAGTTTTTGTGGACCACCCTGGATTTATTATGTGCCACCTTTGAAAATGGAGCCAGCAGACATTACTGGCTCTGAAGAATTAGGCATGTACAGTGCGTTTCATCCATCTAATATGTAGCCTAAGGCTTTAGTAAACATTTTATTATTATTTTCGTAATAAAGAAATACAAAACAGTTTAATATTGTATATTGTTACATCAGTGTATTTAAAAAAATAAACAAATATGTAAAAAAAAAAATAATAAATAAAACAGATGAAAATGTACAGGACCAGTGTTTACGTATACACAACCTTCACACGTAAAGAGATTATTTCAGATTATAGCTGTCTGATTAGCTTTAATTTATGTAATTAGGTTAGCCGCACACCGAAGTCGACAAAACGTCTCACGACAGGACATTTTCTCGAAACCTGTCTTAGCATGCTGTAGACGTCTCCAAAACCATAGGAATGAGCTAAGCGCCACACACCGGATCGACGTTGTCGGATAGACGTCTTTAGGCGTCTCACGACGACAAAGCGAAGCTCCTTCTAGTTTCGTGTGACGGGGTCTCTCCACTAGATGCGACGTTTCGTCTTGCAACGACGTCTTGTCGACTTCGGTGAGCTGCCTTGGACTATGGAAACAGTTGTTCAGCTGCTTTCACGAAAATAATTCTTCCACGTTGTGCATAAAGTTGAAATTATGCCGACAGCTACGGTTTAACCGTGGAACATGCCTTTTGCTGGTTTGGGGGGTTTGAATTTCAAAGTGTACCACAAATTCAAAGGAACTTTTAGGGAGCATGAATCTAAACTGGGTTATCAGCCCCACGACGATAGGAGGGGCAATTTAGCTGGAGAAATCCAAGCGAAAAACCCCAGGGTCTCCAACATACCACAATCGACATTAGCACAAGACAGCATTTGACTTCAATAATACAACAATAAACACGAAGCCGTTAGCACGCCACGCGACAACAACGGCATGAATAAGAATTGTTGTTTCATTTCTAAAAAAAAAAAAAATGCGAGTTTTCGGTTAACTTCTCAACAAAGACTAAGACACGCGTAAACCTACAAATGGAGACCTACTAAAGCGTAAAAACTGGAACCATAAAACTGGATTTTTGGCTTGTCATCTCGTAGCTGCTAAGAAAAAAAATGGAATCGGAGCCATAAAGAAGTAATATCTCGCCAAAACAAATCTTGTTAAGGAATCCCCGCCAACTTTTTCGATCGTTTGTCGTCATGATATCAAACGTTACACTCAGGGTTAGGTTTTTGCCGGCAAAAACAGCTTTTTGCAGGGAGAATGGCAAAAACAGGGTCTTTACTGGTTATCACCGGCTAAAACTGGCAAAAACCAGCAAGCTGCTTCATACGCTTATTCTCACAGAAAAAGATAGTCTTCTCACAATATCTGATGAAATTTTGACAGACAGTTGTATAAATTTGGATACATATTGTGAGAAGAATATCTTATACTGTGAAAATAAACGTATGAAAAGTAAATAAGAAGTGAATATGAATTTTCAAAGTAAACGATGTGACGTTTTCAAGGGGAGCTTTTATAATTTGCCAATATTTGACCATTGTAGGGCAAACTTTTTTTTAAATTTGACTTGAAGTCGATTTCTGCCATATTTTTGGCAGAAGTTGTAAAAACCAGTTTTCGCCATAGTCGGTCAAAACAATGGTAAAAACCGGTTTTAACCCCTTGGTGGCAAAAACCTGCCAACCCTGGATAAGCTCTTCCTCCGAGTTAATATGATCGACAAAGATTTAAAAGGTCAAAGGAAATAATTGAAAATTGTACAGTGAGCCATTTTCAGATTTTTAATTTAACCTTCGGACTATTACTCGGTAGAATGAACTTGGCAGAAGAGCTTGGCGTTTGATATCACACCTTTTAAACGGCGTAAAAGCTTCCCTTAGCAAGTTTTGTTATAATATACGATTGTCCAGTGCACCAACACTCTTTGAAAATTACCAGCGATCTTCATAAATCGGTTAGTTACTCCTGTGCAGATGGTACACTGAAACATCACTGTTTCATCATACAGTGCCTCAAAAAGAGCAGTTTTTTTTTAGGGAGCACCAACCCATACTGGGTTATCTACCTTATCATGATGAGAGGGACCGTTTAGCTGGAGAATCCAATCGGAAAACCCTGAATCTTTGACATGCCATATTCGACATGACTCGAATAACACACAACACACAACAAGTTCAAGTGGTTTTTAGCTTTTGTTAACACACCTAAAAAGTGAAAATAAAGTTAAAGTAGTCAACCTTACATACGCTAAGCGCAATACGCTACCCCCAAATTCACTGCTGAATTTACTGAAAAATATGGTGTTCGTAGATTTAAAAAAAATGAAAACACCATGATGAAAAAGAACGAAGGGGACGGGAAACTGTAATGCAACGAAGTTTTCAGTTTTTTTTTTTTTTCTAATAACGAAACCAGTATCAGCGTCCGATGAAAATTTATCTGGTCGGTGATTTTATCGTCGCACACAAGATTCTGGCTCATTTGCCGTATCGTAGTAGCAAAAGTTAGGAGACGATTTTTTAATATAATGTGCATTGTGCAATACAAATATTGTTCAGTGCACCACTCATTCACACTTATTATTATTGTCCTGTTAGTTTGTCTGCCTTTGGAACTGCATACGTCAATTGCACATTAATTGCACATTGTCGGCCAAAGTTCCGACAATGAGAAGGTGTATACTGACGTGCGTGCTTAGACACACACTAGCGTATCACGATAAATCTAAACAACGTTGCAAAGAAATTGTATTCACGTCCAATTCACCAAATGTAAAAACAAAGCAAAATAAAGAAAGCCAAAAACTGGTGAAGAGGCCACCAAGTTGAGAGTGGTTCAGCCCTTCAAAGGAGTGATATAACACACCAAAACTAACGAAATACAACAAATCACAACAAAATTATAACCAAACCAAAAGCCAATAAAGAGGTGACCAAGTTGAGAATGGTTAGGCCTATAGGCAAAAGGTAGTAGCAAATTGTTGAAAACCAATTTCTTGTTGACGTGCACTTTATTACTCATATGCACGGTAGTGGAGTTGAGTCAATACACAATTAAAAAAAAGGAGTGATATCATATCAAAAACCAAAACTGGTAAAAGGGGCCGTCAAGTTCCGAATGGTTCGGCCCTTCAAAGGAGTGATATCAACACGCCAAAACATTCGCCAACTTAATCGCACCGAATAATACTTTGGACGTTAAATGAAAACTTGAACGTTGCTACCGAAAGTAGCAATGTTCTAGTTTTCATTTAACCTTCGAATTATTAAGCGGTGCGATTAACTTGGCGAATGTTTTGGTGTGTTGATATCACTCCTTTAAAGGGCCGAACCATTCGGAACTTGGCGACCCCTTTTACCAGTTTTGATTTTTGATATGATAACTCTATCGCATGACAACACGTCGAATTCCTAATGCAGTGTTAGTGCATCCTTGTTTTTCATTTGAGGATGTACAAAAAAAAAAACAGTTGCACGAACATACAGACTGCCGCTATAGCCTTGTGCTGATATGAAATACGAAATATATGAGTAATCAAGTATTCTTATAATTACTAGAGGAAGCCCGTGCTACACACCGCTGGCCTTAGATGCACCGTTTGCAACACTCGTACGGTTTGGTTCCTCGTGTGTACGTCGATGTTTCACCAAAAGTTTCTTCAATCTTATTTTTGCGTACACTGGATAACAAACGCTTTCTCCGAATTAAGTTTCTATAATCCAATTTTTGTGCACATTGCAGCAAACAAACGCTGATTTTCGTTTGCTTCGCTCACTCAATCAGAGCATCCCATGACTCAAATCACTGGGTGCACCGTCTTAAAAAATTGGCAGGCTCAAGCATCGCTGCATGAAAAAATTGTAGTCGCTGGTTGATAATGCTGTATTGCTTGCTGAAGTCCGTTGTACACACGGGAGGTGTTGGATGCTCCGTTTGCAAAACTGGTCCGATTTGGTTGCTCACGTGTGTGTCCATGTTAATTAAGTATTATTATAAGTATTATATTTAAATCTTTATTTTTTTATTTGTCAAATTTGTCTCGCTTCTTTTTCATTTTGAAGGTTTTCTGCAAGATTTTTTTCAAATTTTAGGTAGACATTCTGTTACTAGATTTTATTGTAAATAAGTATTTTAATTGTAGGCTTTATTTACTCTTAATTTTAGACAGTATAATTTTTTAACATCCAGTTAGAACTGTCTTAAAGAAAAAACAATTTTTTTTTTCAAATTTCTGATGATGTTTGCAACCATGATATGTGTAATACATTAATTCTTGTTCTTAAATTAAATTATTATAAGGGTACGAATAAAAAAAATTACCACATAGCGATGGGTTGAACTGGTTCACGCTAACACATTCCAAAACAACAATTGTTTGAAAGGGCCAGGCACGTTTTGCCAATAATATTATTGCAGAAGCCGGCTGTTAGAAAAACCTGTAGGCTACTCCACCCATCCATCCTGTATTTCGAAAGTAAACAGATCACAAACCAAGGAGGTTAACCTCTCATGTCCTTCCGCCTTTTGTAGGAAGTTTAAGCCTTTGGATTTTTAACTATGCTGGCACTGGCAGTAATGTTCTAACAAAAGATAATACTCACTTTTTTTTTGTCTTACAATATGGGCAGACTACATTCGTTAAAAGAAAGTGAATTGGCATCGTAAAAGTCATCCAGCCAAGACCCTGTCCATGGTACACAATAGGGAACAAAGTTCAAAATAATAGTAGTTCGTAATAGGCGATAAAGTTTAGCTCAACTTAAAAAGCAAATAAGCTGAATAGCACTTGTTTAATACAATAAGTCGCCTTTTTTTTAACTTACTTAAATACAAAAAAAGAAAATTAAAATCAGTTCAGGGGCGTACTGGTCAAGTGGGAGAACGGGAGGTTTACCGTGGGGCCTATGGGCCTATGCAAAGGCGAGTCGTTGCGTAAACCGCCCTAAAGCTTCAAGGTTTCTTAATAGCAAGTACATAAACAAATTCCTCCGCAGTGCTCCAAATAGTTCTGATTTCTAGTTTATTGACGTCATGTTTTAGCATCGATGCAATGACGGCGTTCCGTACAACCATATTTTAGAAAGTTAACTAGATGTGGCATCTTGCCTCTTCTAAGCCTACGCGGGGCCCTAGCGATAGTTGCGGATACTAATACCTCTGGTAATGCTTTGCCTTTATTCAGCTTCAAAGGCAAAAGCATTAGCAGAGGTATTAGTAGCCGCAGCTACCGCTAGGGCGCCACGCAGCGTTGGATGAGGCAGGATGCTATACCTAGTTAAGTTTCTAATCTATGGTACAATGCAGGTTATTTCGATGCAGCCAAAGTCATTACGCTCGCTAACATCTATTAAATAATGGTAGGGGCCATGTACATATAAAATAATTACACAAGCGATCAGGTAGGCACCGACCAGCAACGGCCCGCGAGTCTGGCAGAGGGAAAGGAAAGCACTGGGGGAAGCTTTTCAGGATAGCATGATTCTCGAAGGGGAAATTTCGAGACGACCCTGAGCCTTATTTATTTCCGCTAGCGTGAACATGAACACGGCTGGGAAAATATAATAAAAGTGATAAGTAATCATTAGAAAAGGGTGTCATTAGTGGTGGGGGGGGGGGGGGGGGATTTTAGTCACAGGATGCGCTGATTGAGTGAGCAAAGCGAACGAAAAATCAGCGTTTGTTAGCCAGTGGGCTTCACAATTTCTAGAAACTTAATTCGGTCTAACATGTACATACAT
>JAHWFP010220629.1:90781-120675 GCA_023313725.1 Lithobius niger | reverse complement strand
GGGGGGGGGGGGGATTTTAGTCACAGGATGCGCTGATTGAGTGAGCAAAGCGAACGAAAAATCAGCGTTTGTTAGCCAGTGTGCTTAACAATTTCTAGAAACTTAATTCGGTCTAACATGTACATACATACAGCATCTACCATACCTAACAAGTGTTGGTAACCGTGCATTGAACACCACCCGTGCGTAGCATGGGCTTCAGCAAATGTTCATTTAATAACGGTAAACTAAATTAGGTACACCAGATATAGGTCACGTTTAATTTTTTCTATGAACGTTTTATTGTCAAATGACTATCCTAATGGGATCCTAATACGATCGACAGACCCTGACCGGGTGAGTGACACTAATTAGCGGCATTTTACACAAGAACTAAATCTAAGACACCATAAAACTAGCCACCAATGGGTCTGACGGACGCCAATCCAAATTAACACTTTTAACACATACCAGAAATGTATGGTTTACGAATAAACGAAGTACCCCCTACCGCTCTCGATGTAATCTGCTTTCTTTCTTTCAATCTGCTGGGTAAATACTACTAAGAGTTACTCAAAACCAGAAGTCGTTGTTAATAATCGACGCCTGCTTAAAAAAAATCAAAAGTAATCCAACTTAAACCAGTCCACCATACATAATTGAGCTGCACCATACCTTAATAAGTGATTAATTAAACTTTTTAGCGTGCCACAATACGTGATTATGGTTTTGCCTTCCGCTAACTAGATTGACTACTCTCCCATTACCGCCAACTACCGCTAGTTAGCAACATTCAACAGCAGACGCCGTTGCAACAATCAACGTTAGTACATCTAAAATAAAAAAAATCTAACCTAACGGAACACAACGTAGTACCTAATTTATCATGTCCTTCGTTAATAAGCGATTAATTGAGTATAGGCAGGGACATAACGTTCTGGTTTTGAAGGGTCCTAACTAGTTATTACGGCCCGACCTTGAGTTGCAATTAGTTTGATCTTTCTTCCATGTCTAAATATGGGTCGCTGGTTCTGAATG
Organism: Lithobius niger; assembly: GCA_023313725.1. NCBI lineage: Eukaryota > Metazoa > Arthropoda > Chilopoda > Lithobiomorpha > Lithobiidae > Lithobius > Lithobius niger. The sequence continues at coordinate 119,658 of JAHWFP010220629.1, read as the reverse complement.
GATCTAACTAGCAATACAAGTTGAACGAAACCTATTAGATGGGAGGGGGGAAAGGGGTGATTTTTTTTGGAAGGGTAGGGGAAGGAGGGAGGTTTAAAGCCCTTTTTAAAAACGATAGCGTTTTCGTCCGACCACGGTCCGACGTAGTAGCGCAACCTGAAATTTTATTTAGAGGGCATAGGAATTGGAATTTATGAAATAATGAAAGAAAAATTCAGCTACAGAGCAGTTACATAACGTAGTATTATTGTATATAACTCTATGGTGGAGCCAGTAACTGGGTTAGCTGCAAGGGGCACTGGAGGTAAAAAAGAAGATCGTCTTACTGAAGGCAAAGCTATTACACCGGATTTCTTGAGCCGCGCGATTTTTGTTGTTGGCGAAAACAACGTTTTTTTAAGCCTAAGATATCCGCTCGCAAAGCACTGTCTTCACTATAGTCTGTTCCACATTATGTTTTCAGAAAACTAACTGTATGACGCCACGTTTTCTTCCACTACGAGTGCAAAAACATGTAAATATCCCACTCGTAGACCTTGACTGTAACTGTGTAGAGCCTGCAATTGTGATATCCACATGTTTTTGCACTCGTCGTGCAAGGAAACGTGGCATCATACAGTTAGTTTTCTGCAAGCATAATGTGGAACAGACTATAGAAGTGCCGTTGTTTTCCCTTACGTTTTAAGTGCACCTTGTAGTTATGACCTCCAGATGCTATCTCGTAGCCAATATGACGTCACTTGACGCTGCTCTATAGGGGACCCGGAAAAGGAGGGGGTGGGGAGGAAGTGCTGTCAGCCCCTTTGACCTTGTAAAAATTTTTTTTATTTTCTGAATTTTTGTGCCTTTACGACGTGTACAACGATAATTTTCGTAATTTTTATCTGTAGGTGCGCCAATGGTCCGACTAGTACACTGGAATAGGGGACAAATATGTTTAAAAACTTGTAGGCCATTTATTTCGATCATTGGTTTGCAAGAAATCTAAATGCAAGACGTTAAAATCAGTTGCGTATCCCCATTTTATGCATTTTACGCCTACAGAGGTTGCAGTTCTTGCTTCCTGGCCCTACAACTTCAATCAGGTGCTATGGCTTCGGCTGGCAAACTTCCAAAGTTTCTAAGCAAGCTTCGGGTTCCGCGTTACCCAGTGAGCGAAACCAAATCGTCGGACCATACGTTCACACGACCGCGAACACTAATTTCGTGAGGGATACACATAATTTTAACTGTAGAACGAAATTACAACAAAATATCACGTAGATGGCACGTTTTTAATCGGTTTTTATGCCAATAGCAAGAAGTCGACTAACGATAAGGCCCGTACACAAATGATGCCACACGTATTCTGTCCTCATTAAAACCTCGTCACATTGTCGCACAACTTCTGCGACCCTCCTACTAAATGACGTCACAAACATTGCTGATGAAGGAGAAAAAGTCTAAATCTATATCTAAATTTTTTGTTGTTGTTATTGACCCCGATTGAAAGTTGGAAGTTGTATAAATACAAGATTATGTGCGACGCCACAACTACCACTCCCCCCCCCCCGTTCCGAAACACCACACTTCCGTGAATTTCCCGCCCCAACCACCCCTCTCACCCCCCCCCCTTGTGACGTCATTTGTGTACGTCCCACGGGCAAAAAATAGAACTCGAGCGTGAGATTCTTTGTTAAATTGTATAAAAAAGATGTAGGCTACACATCTCAACACTTGTTTACGTATTTATGGGTTAGGTAAGGCCGAGGTTTGGGACAGGGAAGCAACATATGCAACATGACACACCGGATTTCCCAATAAACAGAATCTTACCTTTATTTTGAGCAGCAGCAAAATACGGTAGCACAGCCGTTACTATGACAATAACGGCGAAGCACGCCGTCCAGGAACGGAGCGACTCCATCCTACAGTAATACTTCGAATTCCACGAAAAAACGACCAATCTATTTCACCAAAAAACGAATAATCAAAGTTGACAACAAGCGAGTCTTCTTCGCGGCCCAAAACTTGCAGGCAAGCTCCCACGCTGAAATCACAGAGGTGAATCGCCGCTACGCTTGTTGAAGCAAACTGAGCCCTGGGGCGATTCCCGAGTGACGTCACGAGAGTGAACGCATAAGCACGTTTCCAGTCTGGCCACTTCACCCGAGCGCTCACATGACCTATATATACACTGCCGCTTTTGCTTTGTGAACTGATCTCCCCGCGTTCGAACTGGTTTCTGAGCTGCCCACCAAAGTGCAACTTGCTTGATGACTTTCTCAAGACCATTCACGAATGACGTCACACGAAAAAAAAGCCGTTTACTACTTTTGTTAGTCATCTGCGCGGCTCCATACCTCGCTTACCTGCTTGCTTTCACTAGGACTTTATTCTGCCCTTCGTCGTGCAGGAAGAATACTACGAAGACTGGTATGTCTCGGTATTTGCCTTTGTTCGCAGCCTTGTAGTTAAATAAAAAAGAAAGAAAAAATATTTAACATGCCTTTTTTTTTTTTTACAAATTTATTGGCGGAGCGAGCGAGCGAAGCGTAGCCCGGAACGGACACCAAATTGCAAAATATTGGTTGGTTGGTCCATTGATTGCACTTTTGTAGTCTGGGTGGAGCTCAAACGAAAGGTAGGATTGGAATGAAATTTGGTACATCGCTTTATACCCCTAAAAGTATTGCTGAGGTAAAATTTGACATAAATCGAACAATTATTATAGAAGAAATTACTATTTTCGAATTTATTTCTAACACTCACCATTGTAAATTTGGAGTCCTGAATAGTTACAGCAACATCCCGCCTGCCTTGTAACTTTCTGCCTGCCTTATAACAGCCACACTCCGATCACATCTGCCATGTTACCATCACCAAGGTCGATTGAGAATCTGAGATAGTAGCTGCGTTCCTCGTAGCGACGAACACAGCTACTGTCTCAGTTGGCATTGCGCCTAATAGACGAACCAGCATGAACGTATTAATTGTGTCGTCACGAATCAGTATGATTTTCGCACTTTAAAATCGCACTTTATATTTTTTTAGGTTAGTATCTTATAATTTTTCTTCGGCAATCTATTGGCATAAATAATTATATTTTTTACCGCATTAGTCGTTTAGATATTTGATCTCATGGTAATTATTAGCAAATTAGTACATGCACACACAGAGATGAAACGTCATGGTTATTGTACGCGCGCAAAGGATCATATACGTACGTCCGTCCCGCAGTAAATAAATTTTTCCAATATTCACAGAAAATCACCTAGACGCCACATTTTAAAACAGATTTTTAGCTAGGGATTGACTAAAGGTAAGTAAATAAAACTTTGGGGCCGTACTTGATGTGGAGGATCGAGAAAAATGGCGCTGGGAAAAATGTCCTTTTAAGGAATTCCAACGAAGCATACACCATACTGGTGGTCGTCAAGTGAACTTTAGAAAACACGGCAAATTAAATGTTGGTTGCTTCTTTCTAGCTAATAACCTTTTTCGATGTAACTTAATGAAATAACATTTGATTCTTGCATTTAACCACTAAAGGAAGAAATGCAACCATAAAAAAACAAAAAAGATTTCATTAACGTCAAACATTAGTTTCATTTGATAAAAAGAATGCTTGGAGAAATTAATTTCAGCACGGCAACAATTATGGTCGTTTACACTAGCGATTGGAATCCCAAATATGAAACCTGAAATCGTCGTATCAAGCTGAAGCGGTATAAATAAAACGGAAGTCTAGAGCAGACGACGTGTTATATCACAGCACGAAACAATAGTGTGCCTGCCTCTAAAAGTTTAAAGATTACTCGTTGCCGCTGTAATGTTAAGCCTCGAAACGAAACCGTATCGCATGAAGGAATAAGCCTAACTTTTGAACCTAACTGTTGTTAGCTGCTACTTCAGTGGAATTTGGCCCTTAAAGAATTTGTAATTCCCTCGCAAGGCCTGAAAAATCAATCCCCTCCCCACCCAGCAAGTCTTAGTCAAACTTTTTCTGACTTGGAACGGAATTTAAATGCAGAAAATCAGTCACGATTCCTACTTTTATTTTGTATACACAACACTTTGATGGGGCTTCTTTGGGCTCTTCAAAGGAGTGATACCAACACACCAAAACTAACTAAATACAACAAATTACAACAAAATTAAAACCAAACCAAAAGCCAATAAAGAGGTGACCGAGTTGAGAATGGTTTGGCCTATAGGCAAAAGATAAGTAGAAAATTGTTGAAAACCAATTTCTTGTTGACGTGGCACTTTATTACTCATCTGCACGGTAGTGGAGTTGAGTCAATACACAATTTAAAAAAAAAAAGGAATGATATCATATCAAAAACCAAAACTGGTAAAAGGGGCCGCCAAGTTCCGAATGGTTCGGCCCTTCAAAGGAGTGGTATCAACACACCAAAACATTCCCCAAGTTAATCGCACCGCTTAATAATTCGAAGGTTAAATGAAAAGTAGAACATTGCTACTTTCGGTAGCAATGTTCAAGTTTTCATTTAATGTCCAAAGTATTATTCGGTGCGATTAAGTTGGCGAATGTTTTGGTCTGTTGATACCACTCATTTGAAGGGCCGAACCATTCGGAACTTGGCGGCCCCTTTTACCAGTTTTGGTTTTTGATATGTACACAACACTTTGATGGGACAACATGTAGCTGTTATCAAGAATTTATTCTTTATCCAGACACACGCTAGTATGTCGCCCACCTATAGTCAGAAATTCTTCCAAAACTCGTATAAATTCTTCCACAAGGCTGTCGGCAAACCGAGTGGCGTGGAGATATAAACCACTGAATTGTCGTCTAGCATCTTGCAACACGAAATATATAAAAAGTTGCGTTATCGTACACTGCCTTTCACATTCGCAAATGACAGAGACAGGTGCTTAACAAATTGTCCCAAACATACGAATATAGTGCAGGCAATAAGATGCTAAAATTGGCCTAAACCTGCATTTTGTGATAAAAGCATGAACTCGGTAGAGTGGTAGTTTGGGGGTAGTTTGGGGGTAGTATGGGGGTAGTATGGGGGTAGTTTGTACCAATGTGAGTAAATTGAGTCATGGAGATATCGCGATTTCGGTCTTGGGGGAGGCCTATGCCACTCCCCCAACCCCAAATAAAATTGACAAAATCCGTATTTTTTTGTAATAAAAACTTGAAATTTGGTACACTGGTCGATTTTACCAAGTTGGGCAAATTAAGTCGAGGAGAGATCGCGATTTCGGCCTTGGGAAAGTCCTACCCCCCCCCCCCCCCCCCCATATAAAATTGCCAAAATCCGTATTTTTTCGATAAAAGCTTGAAATTGGGTACATTGGTAGATTTTGCGAAGTTGAGTAGTGTAGGATGCTGCCCAGACACCCAAGCACTAAATGTTTTTAAGTGACTCGAAATTTTTGCAGGATACGTGTATTAACTTGGGGATTTGAAGAATGGTTCCAAATTCGAGAACCAAATTCAGGACGAAATTCATTTCAGCGAAAGGGGTGACTTGAAGGATGTGAAGGACTTTCACTTTGAAGAAGAAGGATCCCAATCTTTTGGAAAGGGGTCCGACAGGACCATTAAGGTATAGAGGAACTGACACCTCCGTTTCGTCTCAGGAGATCATCATGGCATAAGAGATACCAGACTACTAGAGAAGACTGTGGCAGCAATTCTTCACCGGGCCTGTTTTGCTCTGTCAGCGAAGCAGGTGACCTTTAGTGTGAAGTGCTAGCATTTTTTATGTGCTTGCGTTGACTTCTGGAGGTCGCAAAAAAAAATATGTTTGCATGTTCTCAAAGATAAGGGGCTCGATCGCCTCCATTGGTAAATGAGGACTGAAGCCCTTGTCAGCAGTCACAACTGAAGGAAGCATTGTCCGTTTGTCATCCACGTCAGTGAAGGAAATACACTTATCTGTATCTTGCAAGGGAGTATCCTTGCTCTCTTTTCAAAATTCTGGCCTGTCATTTGAGCTTCATCTTGAAATTCCGTAAGGAATAGGTTTTCCAGATGAAAGTGCAGCATTGGCATTCGAAGGGAGGTCGCTCGCAGAACTCACAGCAAAGGACGCTTGTAAGGCGAAGGCTGAGGTAAAGGACAGCTTTTCTGCGAAGATGTAAAGAGCAACTTCAATGCAAATGTTGAGAAGGGCTCCTTTCCTGCAAAGGTTGGGGCAAAGGCAAATACCGAGGCGAATAGCGTCTCTCCAATGAGGTGGGGGAAGCGAATGAAAAGCATCCGATGAAGAAGGTCACTTTAACAAAGGGAACGAAGGATACCGGCTGAGCGAAGGTGACGAAGGTCCTTTCTTCATGATGGCATGCTGCATAAAGAAACACACAAGGAAGAAAATTCCATGGAGGAATCCTTGTCGGAGAATCCATAAATGGTCTGGTAGGCAACACTGAACTTAGGTTTTTTCTTTAATCTGGATCGGGATTGATGACCGACGTCAGCGGTCTGGTTTTCAACTTGAAGTGAAGAGGAACTTGTCTTGGACGGAGGTAACAAAGGAGATGCTACAAGCGAAGGTCCTGTAGCAAGTGACGGCTCAGACGAGAGCAAAAGACACATCTGAAGGCGGACGGTGAATAGAACGTAAGCAAGATTATCCGAACAATAAGGGGCACTTGCAGAGGGATGAGTAATATTCTTGTAGTAGCCTTAACCCTATCAAAGAGCTAATTGATTTCATCCTTTGTTAAAGGCTGGTCGGAGGCCGAGTGGCAGACATGGGTGAGTGAAGCGGCGTGCGACGAGGAGTCGGACAAGACCATTAGTCTAATGGGGCATCACCAGCTAGACCTTTCCGTTTCAGTTTCTTGTTCTTTTTGTGAGACTTTACTTTGAGCTTCATCTTGGAATAAGTTGCTTTTAGTTTGCGAAGTTCAAGTTGAAGAGAATCTGAATTTGGTGCAACAGCAACAGGGGCTTGTCCACAAGGGACAGGAGCAGTAGCTGAAGTCATAACGGCCATGCAATCTAAACCAACAGATAGGTTGTCAGAGTGTGGCGAGCGAAAGTCTTTCGCAGATGACGAGGCACTTTCGCTTAGTTGATCGTTAGCAACAACATTGGGTGAAGACGCCAGCATAGAAGAATGTTTAGGGTGATCACGGCGTGAAAGACGGTGTTGAGACGTACTCCCAGAAGGTCCAGCTTGTGGAGACAACTGGACATCAGACAACATCAGAGTAGACGGCAGCCGAAGGAACCGAAGCAGTAGCCAAGGGCAGAGAAGAACTTGTGCGTGATGGTAGCTTTGAAGTGTCCTTGACTTACGCCATCGCATTTGTTGGTTCACTTTCGGTAGATGCAGCAAACTGACGCTAGGAAAAAACGAAGCATACGTCCACACTAGACGGCCCCTAGAGAATGAAAGATTCTACTTTTGCCTCGTGGGTTTTTATCAGGGCTCAGAATTTTTTTAATTTTCAATTTCCCTAAAATTTCCAGGTGCATCCAATGGTAATTTCCAGGTATTTACAAGATGTTTAGTTAGGGAAACAGACTAATGTTTTTATTAATATTTGTACGAAAATAATCCAACATCCCAGAAAATAGCTGTTTAGAGATTAGTCCAGGCAGGACTAAACGCATTTTCATAACAGATATTGGTACTAACCTAAGATTTAGTTTATTGAAGTTATATCTAAAACACTTGAAGTATATAAAGCACAAATTAAAATATTTGCTACTATCCTAGGATTTTGTTTTTGATTTGCTAATTCAATGGAACTTGCAGATCAACCACAAAGACTTTTTTTTTTTTAATTTTCCTGTCTTTTCCATGATTTTCATAAAAATTCTTGTTTTCCCTGAGATTTTGGCTCTACTTTCATTTTCCCCCGAGATTTCCCGGTTTTGTCTGAACCCTGTTTATACCAGAGGGGAATGCGCATGCGCACTTCGGGGTTAGTGAGCTGGCTGCGTTTAAACAAATCAATCTCTAGAGAGAAATGCATTTGAGAATAAGAATGCTAAAAATTTACAGGTACGTATATTCGTAGCACTAGAAATATTTTTGGGCAGGAAGAGGAAATGCGGTTGCACCATTTGCATTACACTGGGTTCGCCATTGGTCCGGGCAACAGTATCACTCTTCGTTACTAAGAGACCAATACAGTATGGGTGCAGAAATCCTCCGGCCACTGGCCAGTTGGCGATTAAATCGGGCAGGTTGGCGATTAAAATATTTGTCCTGGTAGCCAAGTTGGCAGGTGGATTGATGGGTGACAAATAAGGCTGAAACGAACTGGACATTTTTGCTTCTTCTTTGTTGGGGTTGTTCGTCAGTGTTCTAATGGTTTTAAAATCCTAAGCTATAGCTCTTCATTTTAGAAGTTAAAAGTGTTACGTTTAGTGAGAATTTCTTTATTTTTACACAAGTGTTCGAACATGCCGATTTATAAGAAACTTGTGCTTTGACAAATTCATGGATTTTGACCGCACGTAGATTGAATGAGTTTTTTAAATATTTTTTCATCGTTACTGGCTTCTAGTGACTAGAAAAAAACTTTTTAATTTGGAGACAAAACTTTCTCAGTTGGCGACTAAAAATGTTTGCTCTACTGGCCAGTGGCGAGTTGATAAAAATATGAATCTACACCTACAGGCTCTGAAAGTCTTATTTTGTTGCACTATCTTTGTTTCTATTCATTATTTTAACTTTAGCCCAATGGTGCCGAACTACGGGAAAATCCGTAGTATAACTTTAGACTATCGCCAGGAGATTGCTTCATCAGAAATCATGTTTTCAGCCACACAATTATAGCTTGAAGAGCAGGAAGTTGCCTTTCCAATGACCCCTAACAGTAGCCTAGCTTAGAGTATTTAACTTATAAACCATGCTAGGTATTTAGTATATTTTCTGCTCTTTGTTTATAAAATGTAAAGTTGCAACCAGTCCAAGTCATTTAATAAAAAATATAAGCGACAAAAATAGTATTTTAAAAATGCTTCCTGCAGTTGCTTGGGCACAAGCAGGGTTTTCCCTCCTATTGGGCTAGGGCACCGCTGGGTTAAAAACTTAAAATAGATGAACAGCATTCAATCAATTACGCACAATCGTAAAACAATCCATAAAAAAAAACGACAAAACAAATTTGAAAGGAAAGAGATTCTATTGCAAATTGCTTTATGTCACATTACAGCATACCTTGCAGCAAATTCAACCATTCTGATAAAACAAATTATTGCTGAAAATATCAATCCGGTGTAGCTACCACTAATGTTTTTATATCACATCGTATAAAAGACAGGAACCCATTGAACTGCAAATACAACATAATCAACTAGTGTCCTCCAATCGTTTTAACTACGATTTACTTTTTGAACTACGGCTAATCACAATTAAACACCTTGTACATACAGGTAAAACAAAAAAAAAAACAAAAAAAAGTAAAAGGATTCCACGTCCCTTTTTCAACACCTTGAGCGATGTTTATTTAACTACTCTACCAGTAAACACATTTAAGGCCAAAACCCGCAGTTTGGTTTTCGGGAGTTTGATCACATACACCGCACTACTACTGTTGATAGCATTACACTACACGTAGGCTATGAAGCTTTTTAACAAATTATTCTGAACTTGCTAGGACCCAATGGTTACATCACCATTAGATCAGCGCAAATTACAGTACAGTTTAAAGCCCGTAATAATGTGCGTGTTTAGGGGGTCAACAGTTTTCCCACTTCTAATCAACTTTATCAGTTATCCTTCAGCTCATTTGAGAAACTTGATAAAGTGATCAATACTATTTATTTTACACATACATTTTACTAATCCTTATTTCATACACACCGGTTGCCTCCATGGCTTAAAGATTTGTCAGATTTCACTTAAAAGCCACTACTTTATTGGCCTCAAGACAAAATTGCTATCACTTAGCCATTAAAAGTTTGAAACACTATGTACACTAATCTGGAAACAGTTCATACATGACACAATTTTTCCTGTTAAATTTTCCTAGTGGGTATTTTACGCCATTTACAACCCAGCGGCAGTAAACTTAGTTAGCAGTGAAAAGTAACTATGAACTTGTACATAACAAATTGCTAGAATGTCAAAAGCAACACTATATTGCAAGCCACGGCTGTTTGCCGTGATGTCATCATGAGTTAAGCCACTCACCAACGAGAATAGCGGATCTTTGCCTGTCTGAGTGGATTAGTCCTGTCAAGTGATAGCCTAGGCGCGTCACAGCAAACAGCCGTGGTGCGTGGTTTAAATGCAGTCTAAGGGTTTCCAGTAAACAAAAATAATTTTTCGCACTTTGAAATTGTTTCCAGTGAGTACCAGGCGTTCAATGCCAGCTTATTCAGAAGTGTGAGAAGCAAAAGAATAACGGAGAAATGTGTGACAAGGGATAATTTAAGTATTTTTAGCCTCGTTAGCCAGAGAGGCTATTCCTGTTACTTCAAACCCAACATTTTTTTTAAAGTGGTGACTCGGGCCATATCTGTTCTGCATGCATCAGGCATAGAAATAGGCCAAAACGTATACTTATTTGGCAAGCTCCACACATATTTGAACTGTATATAACGTTTTGGAACAACGTAAAGAGCAAGAAAATGGATCATTTTAAATTACCGTAGTCACGTTAACCATCTGTTATCTCTTGTGAACTGTATGAAACTATCAGTTTGCTTTGTAATCAAGAATTTGGAACTTGGCGAGACGTTGCAATGAAAATGATCTTGCACGGATACACGAAACTTTTAAGTCTGGAATAAAAAGGCACCAGAAAAGAGTCACTATGAAAGTCAGGCAGTTGCTACTGTTCACCAGTGTTCCCCAGCTGAACCAATACCCAGCCAAACTGTCAAAAAATCAATGGTTTACACACGATATTGCCTAATGACAGCCACCAATCTGTGTCAACCGTATCATTGATAAAAACTTGTGAACCGATAGCGTCTTCAAATCTCTAATAATTTAAAGAATAGCTGTAAATTGCTTGTTAAATGCCGATTGGCTTACGCACTAAGTGTGGCGAAAATCGAGAGAAGAAATTATGTAACACAACCCATTTTATAACCTTCCTTCTGTCTAACCCTTCTCTAACATGGAAAATTCAGCAGTTACTGTACTGTATCAGGCATGTACTGTCAAATCTCACAACAGCAACTGTTAAGACATTTCATTTATTACGACAAATATTAAATAACTCTTAATATTGTTTGAAAAATGTCATTCACAGCGACAAAGATTATAATGTAATCCCGGCTTGAAGGCAAGCTGTTACTTCCTTGTTACTTTTCCAGCAGAAGGATTGGTGAAAGGCTGCGTGCCCAACATGGAGGGATAAGGGCAGCGCCAAGGTCAAGCGAGTCCGAAGGCAGTGTAACATTTGTTTCCGGATACAATGAAACGAGTGAATCTTTTAGTTAATTTTGCAGCAGAAAAACTACGATTTAAGGGGAGGGCATTAACTCAACTATTTCACAATTTCAACCTTAAAGCGTCTTAGGGTTGCTTTACGAGGGCATTTAACAGGAGATTTACAGGAATAGGCCATGCTCAAAATGATCGTGACTAAATCAGTTGGAGAAAACAATGATTCGCTTCAACACTTTACTTTCAGTTACCGGCAATCATAACTTTCTTCGATGCTACGCAATTAACTGGCAGCTTTCACAATTTTTGGGCACATTTGATTTCAAGCAAAATCAATTTGGTACAGCTTGTTTTAGGGCTAAAATTTTGTGCACAGAAAAACCCATTAGGGAATTATAGAACTTCCATTTTCTCCTTCAAACCCCCACCCTCCCCCTCCAAAAAAATACTGGTGTCAATTCAAATCAGTTTGGCAACTCTCTAAAACCAGTCCGTGTTTGTATCAAGCAAGCACACAAAAAAACGTTAAGTGACATTTATAAAATTTCGTCTTCATAAATCGACCTAGGCTGTAATTCCTAGTCGCTACTTTACATGTTGCTTTAATACACATGCTCGTCAGTGGCGTAATGACCTCGGGCTGCACACCTGGCAACTTGTCCTCCCCTCATCTTCAATTTAGATTTCATGTTGGTTTGGTTGTCAATACCAGGTAAAAATAGTTAGGCTTAATCCGGATAATAGAAGTTTTGATATATTCTGTATGGAATAGTGTTTCACACCTTACAGTACCGCAAGTTATCTGTACTGTATTTCCATTTATTCGTACTAATCTGCTTTCATTTGCAACGCAATTAAGACTGATGTAGCAAGTTGCACTGGAATCTAGTATGTTGTTTTCTTGGTGCACTACCACTTTAAAAGGAGTGAAATTGGTCTCGGAACTCGGATTACGGTTTAACAATTGTTGCTTCGGAATAGGCACCTCCAAAAAAGAAGCATAAAATCAGTACTTCGGTATATGTAAATACCAAGTGCTGGTGGGTCTAATGAAAGCCATATGTATATTTACCGTTACATAATAGTTTAAATCCTTACCATACATCAAGTCTTCAGAAATTTAGTAGGTGCAAGCCAGTGAGGAGCAAAAATTCCTATTTACACTTGAAACTAGAATTTGCATGCACGTCACTGGCTTGTTCCTGCACGTAATATTTTAGAAGGTACCGTTTTAATCCCCTGACATCCAGTCACCGTAGCGGTATTAAACATTATCTAAACATTTTTTAGCCAAATTTTATATTTTTTATATACGAATTTGCTTTCGACAGATGTGGCCCAAGTCCATTATTTTCATCACCACACACTGCCTGCACACATTTCTTAAAAATTTATCGGCATCCTTAGTTTTTTGCGTTATTCTACGACTGCGGCCACGAGGTAGTTATGCCACTGACCGATTACAATGTGATCATCAAACACAAATTAATCCTGCACGAGATGAAGCATGCTAATGTTTCCAGCATAGTCAAACTATTATTTGAGAGACAGGCTACCATGATTTAAAGGAAGGACATTGTAGACTACTACCAACTGTGTGCGACGGGCAACATATTGCCACTAACAAGTAAAGCTTTAACCACCCCATCTAAAAATAATAATAATAAAAAAAATTATAAAACCAAATATCAACATCAGTTTATAAACTCAAGTAAACTCTCCTCAGAAAGCAATTCTAAACATTCCACTGTCTTTTTCATTGTCGTACTAATTCTATAAGCTACACTAACATTTAGCATACTGTTCATTACACCAAGGGTATACCCTTGTTCATACCAATGCATCAGACCTAAAATTCTAGGGTGCATACCAATTCAAACACTTCAATCTGTTTGTCTTTCAGTAGTAAGTTCTTTTAAGAAAAATAATCCTACTATGCTTCAGTCATTAAATAATACCCCTACAATTACTTACCACCGTTAACACTTAATTAAATAATTGCACATACAATAGTATTGCTAATTCTAAAGTGTTTTATCGCTGCAAAGTACCCTTTGCAATTCAGTATGCTGTACTTTAAATGTGACTGCAAAGCAAAACATGAAACATTTTAAAAGCAAAATCAGCACAGTAATGTTCTTCCCAATATATACAGTCCAAGACTTCGAATACAGGCTATCTTACCGAATGGAAAACCAAGATCTTTTTTAATTCTCTGTTATAGTACTTCAGCAAATGTTGACTTACAGTGTTGACTTAAATCATACAAAAAATTAATGTGGCACCATCTAGCGACAGTGATATTGTTAACCTTCGCAGCTTGCTCCCAGGTGTACGAAAACATGCCAAGTTTTCACTCAATCATTAAGGAGGCTCGTGGCTTGTTTGTTTCATTACAAGAAATGGTATTGCGCATTCCTACGCTGAATGCAAGCAAGTGCTAGATAGCGCTAGATATTGCCAGATTCTGTGACTTTCAATAGGTGACAGAGCCACTTCAAACCCTGCATTGTAACAAGCTGTCCAACAACACGTCACAAACTGTGACAACCGTTGTCAAACTGTGACAAACGTTGTGACAACCCGGTAAGGTTCATTTTTAGGATGCTACCACATCACCAGCAAGTAACAATAGTTTTCACAATGTAGGCTATGCGATTAGGAAATCTACAATTAGGTGCAAGGTTGCTCGAACTCCTAACCCATGCCATTAGCAAGTCATTCTCGCTAATATATGCATTGGTGTGGAATAGCCCAAGTGGGTTCGATGGTTTTTATTGAGAAGGATCCGATTTTTTTTCTTTATACTATTAAGATAGATTGGTAAGCACCCTAGACATCTTTATTTCACATCTTTCACAACACGTACCTTTTAGAGATCGATCGACGCAGTAATACGTTTAAATACTTCAGTATTGCATACAACAAAGTCAGTATATCGAACCAGTGACAACTGGGAAGGAAAATATCAAACTGAATGCATTTCCACTTCAAGTAAACGGATTTAAGTTTGAATATATTTTTTAAAAAGGTTTTTCCCTAGCTTCCTGAAGGTTCAACCCACAAGCTGATAGCTAGCACCGGTAAGAAGTAAGGAGGCAAAAAATGTACAAGATGGAGAAGTCCCTTTATTACGAAATCTGTTTAAGGTGACGAGAATTCACCAGAACTAAAAACTGTATTTTGGTAAAGGTTCAGATTACTATTAAGTGTTTTTTTTTGTTTAGCCCTTTAAGGATTGCATTTGCGCTGATAACTCATAACTGACTTGTAGGGAAAAAACCGTAACTTTTCACTCACTTGAAGTAGGGGAAATACATTATGTGAGTTTTTCCTTAACGATCTAGCCTTCGTGTCCTTTTTTTTTTAGTTTTACCGTAATTGGCTAGTTTTCGATCTGACCTGTAGACGAGCTATAAACAATGATTACACAGCGGGCGCATTTGGGAGCACCCGTCCATATAGGGTTGGTGATTTTTAGGGCTACACGCAAAATTTTTCCCAAAATGCACACAAAAAATTAATCACTGGCGGTACTAGGCCTGCAAACACCTATTCGGTCGATCCTTGGTTATTTTTACACAGGTATGAATGACACTGTTAATCATGCTATCGTTTGCCGTGGCTCTAGCTACAAAAGGTATTTAAGTTGCATACAATTATTGCAACTAATGCCAAAAATTGTAACCCAATTGTATCGCCTACAATAAATCGCTACTAAAGAAAAGGGACAGATATTGTCTTTGTTACCTAAATTTTAGTAATTTTGATGCATAATTTTAATCCAATTCATGAGTGTAACCCAAAAAATGCTGTTCAGCGTTAATACGGCTTACAACAAGAAGTATAAAACCCAAAACGTTCGCACCGGATGCTAGAGGGGAAATTCTTGGTCCTTGTTCAGGACTACACAACAACAATGAACAGGAAACTCGTCAACTTAAATTTTTGGTGGGTAAGGGACGGCATTCACTCTCATCAAAAAGAGGCAGTAAAAAAATGGTACATCTATCACGTCCCGTCAAGGTTCGTCAACATTTGAATTTGCCGCCTTCCTGTTCATTATTGTGGTGTGTGTAGTTATTTAACTATGTCGCTATCACGCCAAAGGAATTACAAACACCGGACATCGGTTTTTCTCTTTAATTCATGAACCGTCCTAGAACAAAAAAAAAAAAAATGGGCAAACGGCAACATTTTCAATGGTAGATGGAAATACAGGCATTAAACAGGACAGAAAGCCAAATGGGCTCGAGAAGAGTTAAATAAACACAGACGCAAACCTATTTAGTTTACGGTGTCCTTTGGACTTAAATGTCAGACTGAGTTGAGAATTGAATCCACGACCTTTGAAACCAAATACATGTAGGCACTACTTTTACAGCCCCTGCATTCAGAGGACTAAAAAAAGGAGTGTAAACGGAATATTCATTCCTATCCTAAAACAGCCGTGTGCAGTTCATTCCACGCATGTTGCCGTCGTACCATTTCGCTAACGTCGGCGTAGTAGTACGTCACTTCTGATCGCTTCTTCACGTGACTTAACCTAGCACGTGCAATAAGAAAACATCAACGAAACTGGGGCCACGTGCCATCACGAATGCCATTGTGTCGGCATAAACCGGCAACGACTCGTCACGGTTAAGTGCGAATGTCAATCCAATATCTAATCACCTGAAGCTGTAAATGTGAGCAGAATGCCCAAAAGACACTTCCCTATAATAAACAAAAAAGCTATTTTAAAATGGGGCTTTTAACAACGGATTGACTAATGGCAAATAAACCAACCCTTGTTTGTGACTGCACTTGATGTGAAGTAACGAGAAATAGTGATAGGAATCTCGTTTGGAAGGTCAAGTCCCTTTAATGTTTTTTCTTTATAATTTTATGTACCATTGAAATGTACCATTGACATAAAACAATGGGGGGGAGGGGGGGGGGGTTGCAAGTGCCCCAACAGGCGGGTACCCTTGATTTGAATGTTCCTATATTGGTTTTGAATTATTTTATTTTTTTCAATTTTCATATGGTGTTAATCTTACACAAACAGTATTGCAAGACCACATATTAAGGAATGCATTTGTGAAATTAAAAAAAATAATTTCCCCATCAAGTTTGCTGACATTAATATTAAAATGACGGTCAGGCAAGAATTTGAGTCAAGTGAAAGTTGGTATCAGCCGAGCCTCAATTTTTTAAAAGTCTTGCATGGGGATATTTTGACATTAAATTCCAGCCAAGTCGAACCGCGCCGAGCATGGAACCTATACTCGATCTTGGCTCGTGGACTTGCACTGTACTCGGAAAATTCAACTCTGGTAAAAATATTACTATTTTTTTTTTTTTTTTTTTTTTTACCGATTTTGGTATGCCACCACAGCACATACAGGAGCAGAATCACTATTTTCCTGAACTCGCCATTGGCTGGTAGACCAAACACTTTTAAGTTCCAAATGTGAAACTTTGTCATTAAATTAAAAAGTCACAGTAATTTTAGACATCATGTGCCAATAATACAAAAAAGCTCGATTCAATCTAATTCACTCTAGATGTCAAAGCAGTTTCTTAAAATTGTGGTTTGTGGTTATGTTCACAGCCTTGTAGGTGGCAAAACTTATTGAAACAATTAATCCTCCATCACAGTAGCATTTTGCCTCTTAACTTCTGAACAATTAATAACTAGGATTTGGAGCACTATTAAGCTTGAGAAAAAAAATCTTTAAAATGACATGCCGGTATAAAAATGTTAATTCCAACAACAACAAGAAATACGTTCAGTTTGGTTCGGCCTTGTTCAAACCAATCCAGTGGCCAAGCCCTGGGGCAGAATTAGAGCGACATGCGAAGCGATCGCAGTACGATTATCCATTTATTTCTTTTGTGGTCCTCTTTTTGCGATAATTTTGCCAAAATTTGACGGACTTCAACGCTCCAATACACCATTTGAACCGTTTTTTCGAGAGCTTTTCAATGGCGCTATTCTCAAGATGAAAGATTGGGTGGTTCTCAAATTGTGTAGCAAAAAACAACTGACTGAGGTCTTGAAAAAAGTTCTTGCAAGAAACTTGTTCGTGAACCCAAATAGGCCTAACTTATAATTATTGCAAAATTCCACCTTCATCCCCACCTGCACCCCGGAGACACGCACTTTCTTCCCCACAAACCGTTTATCGTTTGTAAAAAGGCTTGTTGCTGACAGACTGAAATCAGGCTGCTTCTGGGCAGCCAAGCTGGCCGCTAGGAAAAATAATTAAATCACCAACCTGACCAATTTAATCACCAGTTGGCCAGTGTTGGGTGAATTTCTGCAATATAACAGCATCAACTTCATCGTTAAAACAAGAGCCTTCTAGTGGTGCAGATTAGAAGTCAGTAGCGCATCCGGTTTTAAATTTTTACCCCAAAAACCACAAGACTATTTTTTCAAATGCTTATTTTACTATATTTTTTTTTAGTACCACACAATCTTTAAGCCAGTTTGATCATGCGTCCTTTTGCTACCCGTTTCAAGTGTTTTTTCAGCAACTGCTAGATGACTACAGTTGACGAGAAATGGTTAAAAAGGACTTGGCAAACAAACTAAGCCCACATTCACCAAATACTCGTATCTCGACTTGTTACTTTGGTACTTAGCTAGAATTAAAAATTAGGCCTATTCTAACGAACCTTTGAAGTTTATCAGTATTTTTATTAATCAGAATGATCAGTGGCGATATGTATTACCATGAGTTTATAAATACATACATGTTCTTAGGATGTTGGAGTAGCCATGTTGCACCACTTGTCACAAGGCTGGCTTAGCAAGCACGTTGATTTAAATTGCCAAAATCTTAATTTACGAAAGCAATGTCACCAGGCATCAACTTCAAGGCATACACAACAGGCCAGTCAGTGGGAGGCAAATTATGCAATTTCTACATCCGTCGGCCATGATTTGAGAAAAAAAATGATGCGCGTTCCTCGCTTTAAAGCGATTTAAACGCTACTGCTTGGGGAACAGATACATGTTCGTACTATTCGCAGCACTCGGGATATTCTTCTCGTATTTATTCAGTGATAACCTACACTACACAGTGCAATTCTTTAAGTTTTTTCCAAATTTTAAAAATGGACATTAGTTCGACAACTGGCCGCATGGGGTCAGGACTTGGTACGGACGGACTGCTCATGGCATTACATAGGCTATTACGCCTTTGCGTGGCTAATTTGAAAAACTCTAGAAATGTTTATCATCAATAAGCTTATTCCACATGAATTGACTACCTCCATCTAGCAAGGCCCTGAAGTCACTTGTTAACCACCTGTTTTAAATTTTAACTAATGGAGCCCAAGCCAACTTTGCTCAAAAACTCCTTGTGCCCAGCTCCTCTCGGCATCTAGCAAACATCAATATGAAATATTTTTTTCAATGGTTTATTTTAACTCATTTCTTTATTAATATGTTCCAATGGACGAATAAAGCAGACAAGTTAATAAAGATAGTAAAATGCTTTTAAATGCATATTGGATACAAATGATAGAAACGGATATATCCATTGCTGAGCATTTGGGTGCTTTCTTGCATGTTTAAAGATCGCAAAATATGAGTAAATACCATTCGGTATTGGAAATTGACAATTGCTCTGAAGCGGTGTTGCGGCTATGAAGGCAACCTTCACGAATGTGAATTGTGTGGCACTCGCTACTTGGCCGGTAGACATCAAAATGCACTCGCCATTGCCCATTACCTCCTCGCCATGTAGAAAACAATTTTAGCAGTTATGCTGCTACTTAATGCTAAAAATGTTTTTTGCATTAATCTAACTCTCCAATCAGCTAAGTTTCTGGCAAAAGTATTGCACACTTGGTTGGAGAGCCCTAGTAATTCTGCACGCAACGCCGCAAACCGCTCGTTTCTATCTAAAAACGGTTCCCGAGATACGACAATTTCAGCTTCGGGTTTTGTTAATCACTCGCCATTTTGGCGAGTCGCTCCAAAAACCAAGTCGCTAACTGCTGAATTTTCCTCGCCATTTGGTGAGTGGCTACCAACATTGGCGAAGGTTGTAGGAAGGGTATGGAAAACAAAATTCGGCAACACGTCGGACACAGGAAGTAAAAAGAAGAGAACGGACACAGGGCACCACATCGCGTGGGAGGGCACACAATTGTTGCCTATCTCAAACTCGGCAAGAGATAGTCAGCTAAAACTGAAGTCATACTGTCATCGGGCACACTTGGGTGAAAAGAAAAACCTTATGAACATCCAGACACCAGCAACTCCGAATGCCCAGTTCCAAGTGCAGGAGGATGTAAACAAACACCTTTTGGAAAAATGGAGTGCAATGACTGACAAATAGAGGGCTATGTCCATGGCAAATTTCAAATGTTGACAAGCAGTACAGCAGAAATGTAGTCATCAGTAGAAGAAAAACATGATTCAAAACACCTTTATGAAGATTGCAGCAAGAGCATCAACACTCCCATTAGAGCAATCGAAAATTGCAAATACCAGACGGTATTTATATTTTGAGATTGAGTGTTTGCTATGGATAGTTTTTGTGCAAGTTTCTTGCAAGTCTGGATAAATCCACACTTGGGCTCCATTAGGTTTAATTCTATACATTTAAATGCCTATCGACATACGTTCGTTTACCAGAAAACTCTCTACCATACATATTTTTGTTTACACATTAGGTACTGGGTTCAGTACTAACCCCAGAGGGATCAATATTAAATTCCCCTAGGTGAAAAATGTGAATTATTTTGTGCCCTCATGGCCTGAAAACCAAGGCACTGCTCGCTTCAGCTGGTCGTCTAAGGATCCCAAACAATGCCTCAGTTTGATAAACTTAGTTTTTTTTTTTTGGTCAAATGAATTCATTGTGATCCGAGTTTTATATTTATTAACCTGTTAGATACTGCTGTAGCAAGAAGTCGGTCTGAAACAAGATTCACTTCACCCTTATTGCGTATTATCTTGACTTGGGATTACGGACTAATTTTTTAGCCCTCAACTCTATTTGCTTCACTAGGTTTCCCAGGAAACCATTGTGACTAGTTCGATCCTAACTTTTCATTATGTGTCCAGGGTTCACAGTGGTCACAGGGTTAACCAACTCTTTTCGCTGTAGCAGAAACAGTCACCGTCTGCAACAACCACCGACGTGAGAAAATCGTAAAGAGCTTAACTTAAGTATCATGTGTTTACCCAGAGGTTTACTGTTTTTCACACATCTGTATTATTAATACCGAAGTGAGCGAGTTAAATTATCAGTGACAGAAATGCCAACGATATAACTGATAGGTGCATGCTGTCCTTAGACGAGTTACAAACTTATGTTTTTAAATGCTGATTTGGCTCTTCCAGCACAAACCTTCGGCGAGACATATTGTTATTGAACAGACTGGGCAAATCGGCATATACGAAACAGTGGAAATTTGGACGAATTTTGTTTGTAGCAGCCCAGACTGACCGTTACATACCATCACACCTATTCAGCTGTGGGGCGCTACTTCAGCGACAGGATACTAAGATTGATCACAGTATGGGACATACTCCTGATTCAAGTGAACGATCTTTGAAAAAAAGGGAAAAGTGTTCCTTCTTAATTCTGGTTTACTGCTTTCGTTTTTCACCTCACTCTGGCCTAGTCTTCTTATTGCATTTTGAATTACAGTATTTATACAATTTAGTTACTTTATAACTGTTTAGCATGTTTCGTTTCTCTGCGACTTGTTATTTGACTCCAATCACTGTAGCAGATTTTTTCCCCACATCTGTGACACTAATTGTGTAGTAATAAATTGCCAGCCAAAACGGCAGACAATCTGTTTTATCACATATTTACCCACATTAATTGGTTTTCACTAAATAACTACCCAGTTATGGACTTGACTCATCTACCAATGACGTCTCATCGATGCGGTTGAAATGATGTGCAGGAGTGTCGAAATCGGTAAAAAACGAGTAAAAATTATGGCAATTTTGGTGAATTCCATCAGCAGCGGCCTTCCTCTGTCTGACATATCTTCACACATGTAACTGCTATGTTACTTTTTAGTTCATTTTTGACTGGGTTTCAGTGACCTACGTTCAGCTCTTCTTAGCCTACGCAACTAAGTTACTATTATTATTATAAAACATCAACAAATAATTCAGAAACCTATGCTAAACCCAACTCCCAAAACGGGCACCTCAATCCTACCATTTGTTATCACAGGAGAAAAGAAAAAAAGTGTTAAACGTTTCGCTTCCATATTTAAGTCACATTAAGTAAACACTAATACGGCTGCATGGCTGTACCAAAACGAACATAGTCAAACAGAGGGTGTACGGTTCAGTGTTTGGCTTTCACAAGAGATTGAAAAACGTTTAGCCTAACAAAACAGTCCAGTAACAACTTACGCTGTTAGGGTGAGAATTTTCGACAGTGTGTAGCCTATCATTTCAAAACCTTCTGTCTTCATCAGGCAAGTTTCGGGTTTGAACACGCCTTTGCATAGCTAAGTCCATTTGGCTGTGTATTTCAGTCTTCTGCAACGGTTCTTCCTATTCACTAACACAGGGGTCGACATATTCAAATGCACATGGGCAAATTGCTCTCCAAAATCGCACTTTGCACTCCTGATGCAACTCTTTGGGAGTGCAAAACTGCACGCCGAAGTTTAATTTTTCATAACTTTCGAACCGCACAAGCTACAGACTTGCTGTTTGCGGCATTTTAAACGGCTTGGAATTAAAATTTCGGGTTAACACATTCCATCCACAGAAATTAAACTCCACTTTTTACTACATTTGGTTCAACTATGGGTAAAGTTTTTCAGTTGAAAAGCGAAGTTAAGTCAGTTTTAAGCAAAGTGCAGGAAAACAGTACATATTATGGCTCTAAAATAGACCACAGTGTTGGTTTACATTGGTTTACTTTTTGTGCACCCCAGTTAACACACTTTGGGCGCAAATGTGCACCCGGATCAAATTTTGGAAATTCAATCCCCACTGCCGGCTTTTTCGGTGATGGTGGAGAAGGTGGCTCCATTTCTGAATGAGTGGGAGAGGGAGACACCGTCGTAGCCATCATCGAAGAAGCCGGCCGTTCATAAAAAAAAAAAAACCGTTGCAGAAAACTTAATACGCACAGCAAAATGGACTTCTATGTAAAGACGTGTTCAAACCTGAAACTTGCCTAATGAAAACAGAAGATTTTGAAAAGAAACATCTCTGTCGAAAATTCTCATCCTGACAACTTAAGTTGTAACTGTACAGGACTGTTCGGTTAAAACGTTTTTCAATCTCTTGTCACTGTAAAACCAAAGTAAATACAGTCAACACCGCTTAAAAGGAACTCTGTTTTAAGGAATTATTGCTTTTAACGAACAGATTATCAACAACCATATAACAGATTCAGTACTGCAGTAAGAAATTTTGGTTATTTTTATAAGGAAGCTTTTTCACTACTGTATCCCTCGAGGTTGTTTTCAAGCTTATAGACTGTACCTGTTGGTCTTTAAAAGGTTTAGCCTTTCAAAAGGAAAATTCCAAACCAAATTCATTTTCACTTCTTGTTGACGGATTTTGATATTTGAACACACCATTGTTTTATACACCAGAGTGTTTTACACCATACAGCGAAGTTGTTTTTAAATTTTACGGTCGATTTAAGGTACATTTTTTTTTACGGGGTTTCGCTGGGCTCATTTAAGATTTGGTAGGTTTAGTTCGGTTCGGGTGAAAAATTTGTGTTCGCTAAACACTTACTTTAAATGTGTAAAATTAAATTGCCATAGTTTAATAAAATCCTGTTACTTTCTATTTGAATGGTAGCTCTAATATTCCAAAGCTTGCATTTAAAAAAAACTAAACGCAATAATTTATCTTTACCCGTGTAAATTTACTCGTTAGGTAGTGGTGTAAAATATTTTTTTGGCGTGGGGGGGGGGGGGGCGGAATTATTGTCCCTGCTAGAAAATATTCACGTTTTGTATTGAATGATTATTATTATTCTTGCCGTTATGTAAAGTATGGCTCTAGAGAAAATCAGAGGGAAAATAATTTACCACAGATGTAGAATTAGGGCTGGGATCGGTTACACGGTTAACCGGAAACCGTTCCACGTTCGGTTACACGGATTATAAAACCCATATCCGAAAAACGTTTGATGCGGGCACCATTCAAAAACCGTGGTGAACGAGCCCAAAATAGCCAAGTGGCATCATTTAGGCCTTCTAATCCAAATACTCAAAATCAGTGAAAGTAGAAAACCGGAGTGGGTAGGGGGCAGCTTATTTACAAATAATCCGCATGGGCTTGTTGTACCATCGAAGCTGCTTACTTTCTTCGAAACAAACTGCTGATCGCCAGCGCGCACACGAGGCAGTTAAAGACATGCTGGCCAGCATCTGCCCTCTCCGCGTCATGGAGAAGTGGACTCGTCTATAACTAGCGCGAACGGCAGGGAAACGCCGTCATAACACGTAAACGAAATGCGTTGCTACCCGAAAACGCAAACATGCTCATTTTTCTGGCTCATAAATTAATGAAATTAATGGAACATTAACGAAAACGTATTAAATTTTGTTGTTTTGTTTTTGGCTTACGTTGTTATTACGATGTAAAATTTGACATCTTGTAGAAATTTTAATGCTACATAAAGTCAAAATTCTTGATAAGTACTTAAATTTATCAACGTCAACTTTCTTCTAGTTTAAATCCGAAAAAGCAACATGTAGTCAATAATTGTGTTTGTCTTACCAAGGACTAAATCATATTTTTTTTTCAGCTTTGTTTTTTAATAATGTATTACACAGTGATGAATTTTTTTTTGGCTGTATTTTTTGCTGAAAACGGAAAAACGGTTTTCGTGTAACCGACCGGAAAAAAAATCGGTTAAACGGATAACTAAAAAACCGGAAAGTACCAGCCCTATGTAGAACCCAAAGTAAAGGTTTTTTTGTTTTTTTTACTGTTGGTACTACGTTTGTGGTAAAGTTTATGATTTTCCCCGTCTTAAATTTTTCGTTCAAAGAAAAAGTTTGTAAGAAATTAGTGATAAATGGTTTTTCACGTTTCAACTTTTTTTTGGGAGGGGGGGGGGGTCGTTTTGTTAGGGGAAGGTGCAGGGGGCAAGCAAGCCCCCACTCTCCAAGGATGTTACGTCACTCGGAAAAAGTCAACAGCAAGGTAAGAGACCAAACGTTTTATTTCCGAGGCCTTACTGCATTAGATTGCACGCGAGTACAATAAATTGCTAGATAGTTTTTATTATTCAATTTAACAAGTCATTCACTTAAACGGAAAAAAAAAGCATAAATTATCTTTTTTGTCACTTCTGATGAGCTTTGGGGGTACAGAGCAGCAGGGCAGAAAATTACCTACGCTACGTCGACAATATTTGGTTTTGTCCGTCCCACATTCTTTGCTCTTTAGCTGAAGAATCATCAAACCGGCCGACAATTCTACATTCGAGTAGGCTGCCAATTTGAATCACGGCAAGGCTACATACTGTAGACGCTCAATAGGTCGTTTACTAACGGCATCCTGCAGGGCACGAAATGAGCGTTATCGTTTACATTTGCACCACTTTACTTTAGACATTTGCGATGCAAAACTGAAATTTGCGCAGCAGTTTAATGATGGCAAAAAATCCCTTTGAAATAGGCCTACCCATTTACAATGAAACAATTATTTAAAGTACTGTGAAGCCAATGTTAATTTGCCAGCATGGAGCGAAACCAACGGCATAGGCCTGTCGTATGTACCATATTGAAAAAATCAACTACAGAGGAATACATATTCTTAATCCCAAACCCAACAGAAGTTGGGTTATACTACCGTAAATCGTGTATTAAAAGCCCAGTTGAAGCTAAAGCCCACCCCCTAAAATGCTGTAAAATCAAAATCATGAAATAGTGGAGTTAAAACCCACCCCTCAAATTGTTGTTTTTCTACGAAAAATTACCTAACAGTTATATAGGCTAATGTGAATAAAGATAGTACTGCTTGCTATGTTTACTTGGCCCCTTCTCCCTCCCTGTAGTAATAGTGGACTCTTCCTTTACCTCCTAGCACCTACACAAGGCATCTCTCACCTAAGCCTCCTCCCTTCTTCACAGCAATTAAAAGGATGTAAAAATTGGTCTTTCAGAGATCGTTCAAAAGCTTCGAATTTTCTATAATATATGTCCAGAAAGGTTAGAAATTTGATATTGCTTGATTTAAAGCTCACCCCCTATTTTTGCCAAATTAACTGCATAAGCCCATGGGCGTTTAATCCACGATTTACGATAAATAGGATAGGTGCAATAAATGCAGTTGGAGTATTCTTTAGGCGATACTCAATCATAAAACAAAGCATCAGAATATAAAAATTATGCAATTTATTCATCAGACGATCACACATATCTTGTTCTATCTGAACCATCTAGTAAAAAGAAAATGTCTTTTAGCCAATAAGAAAAATTATTATGCTTCATGAAAACTGCTACGTTGACCATTATTTTTAGCTTGCTACGCAAATTTTTATTTTGCATTCCATTATGCTATGGACTTGTTTTACGACATTTCAAGCCCTGTCCTGCAAAGAATGGCTGAATAAACCTAAATTCTACTCAAGAACTGAGTTTTTATACAATTCCACGATCGCAGAATATTATTTCCACAGCAGCAACTTATAAAAATGTGTGTCCCGGAGTAGTAACGTGCCAGATAGGCTACTATGGGCGACCCTAGGTCATATTTTAAATATTTGCAGCACACTACCAACCGAAATAAAAAGAAAAATGGCGATTCACATTTAAAAAAAAAAAGAAACAGCGATTCGAGAAGGCATGAGAGGCGTTTAGTGGGTGAATACAAGCACTTTTGCATCTTGTAGTTTGTTTAATTTTTCTCAGCATGCATTGTGCGTTTTGAACGGCATCGTATCTTGTCACAGAACTTAAATTTTTACCACGCAAAAAATGCGTCCAATTCTGAATGGCGGGTACAACAGCCGGTAGCAAACGAAAGCACGATTATCAAATTGGGTCTTTTTTCCCCCTCTACCAAAAAACACACCATCAAGTTCAAACCAAAACTAACAGTTTTTTCCACACCAAAGGCTACAATGTAGAGCTATTATCACACACTACAGTACAGTAGCTTATGAAGAGAGCAAATTGTAGAGATAAGAATTGTACAACTGAGAAAAACACAGTTACAATTATAGTCTTAGAAATAATAACAGTAGTAAAATAATAATAGTAAAACATGCAATATGCATGTATCTCAAAAACGAGAAAGTCCAGCCAGCCACTACCTGCCAGTTTGTAATTCATCATATCACAAACCTTGTGTGCATTACCGAAGTCGGCTACCCTTAGTGACAGTACTCTATGAATTGCTCAGTAACACTGATCGTGTGTCACGCAACCTAAAATGACGATGAGTGAAATCACAAGGTAATTGCAATCAGTAAACTACACCTTTAGAGAGAGGCAAAAATTCAGAAATGTTTAAGGTATAATTCATCAAAGACGAGCAGCGGCAATCAGTGTCGATACGATGATTGCCCGTGAAGACCTTGAGTCGGCAGCATGATGTTCCCAGGTGTCACATAGTCGCCAATCATCAAACTATTGCTCACGGGGTAACTGGACTTGCTGCCCATAATCACAGTTTGCTGGTGTTGTTGAGAAAAGATGGATGGTGAAACGCCACCCCCAATCGATGTGGCTGGTAGGCTAGCCGAGATTCTCGATTGGGCTGCCCGCTGTTGACTAATGTGGTCGCTGCTCGCTGTCACGGGGACCCCGTTTGGGTTGTTGCCACTAGGCATTCCAATGTTCATTATAGTACCATAAGGGTGCATCGGTAGTTCATCCATGTTAGTCACGGCACTAATGCCATTCACAGTCACTGTGTGGCGGTTGTTCGGCACATGCTGCTCGTACTGGTTCCAGTAATTTTCACTAGGAGAGGTGCTATTATAGCCAGGAGGTGGTTGCGTAATCTGTCCTGTGTAACGGAAGTATGGATTCTTGAGGTCGAGCGTGTTGAAGGAACGAGTGCCAGTGCCATCGACGGATAACTCGATTTCCACGTCGTAGCTTTGGCGGTTGTTTGCGATCAGAAGGACGCTGCCCGTCAACAACTGACCTTCCTTTACGAAGATTGGTGTCTCCAGCAAACAGCGAACTTGGTACCAGTGTGTTAAGGGCTCCGTCGGCGCAGTCGACAGCCACACAGTTTGCGCCGAGCCGATAAATGCCACATCGAACCAAAACGCCAATCCGTGAACCGTACCAGACATGACAAGCTGAAACTGCAATGGGATGTCAATTCTGTGGAGGTCCTTCTCGTCGGCTGTCAGGAAGTCAACCGAGTAGCGCAACGACTTCGCCATACAAATTCGAATGTCAAACGTGTCGACAATTGGCTGGCGGAAATACTCCTTCATAGCAGCCTGACGCAAACTCGACAAGTCCACCCCGTGAAAAGACTGCTGATACCAAAAATTCGCCTTCGAGAACTGCTCCATGTAAAGAGTGTCATCCGTGAAGGGGGCAATGTGTAAATCACCTCGGCAAGGGAACATTTTACCACGCGGCAACAACCACTTCTTAGCATGTAGGTAAGTCTCCAGCATGCGCTCGTTAAACAACATGTAGCCCATCGGCTCCGATATTATGACATCTACTTTCTCCGGTAACGACACCTCTTCCATCTTACCCGGTATCACAACTATTTTACTTGCAAAGTTATTATGAAACACCAGGGTCTCGGCGTGCTGTCCCATGCTACTCGCTTCGATGGCATACACCTTCTTTGCACCGGCCTGCACAGCAAAAAATGACAAGATCCCCGAACCAGCCCCCACATCCAAAACCACCTTGTCCTTGAAGTCCTGTAAATTGGCCAATATGGCCCTCTGATAGGTCGAGGTCCTGATATAATCCTGCATCATGTTTTGTTGTTGGGACAAATAACCGTAAAACTGAAAATACTGCACTGCCGACGAGTCATCCGTGCGTTCGGCAAAAGTAGACAGTCTGTTACTAGATTTGAACGTCTCTACCAATTTTTTGAATTTTTCTAAGTCAATTTCTGACACGAACCTCACGAACAATGTGTCTTCCTCCGTGTGTAGGACAAAAGCTTTGTTCCCTACCCCTGCACTCTCAGCCCCCTTTGTCAGTCTGTATTCCCCTAATTTTATACCTCTTTCCTCTTGAAAAAAGGACAACTTCAAACCATTTTTGTCCAATTCGCCCCTCAATCCGACAGGGAAATCGAATTTTCGCCAGCATTCTCCACTGTCTTGCAGTGTAGACACAATAACACCGCGACAGTCGACCGCCATTTTCGGATTCTAGAGTCTTGTGCCGCTGCAGCCGACACGCTTCGCTGAACATATACGGTAGCGCCATCTCAGCATTGGAGTTTTTTTCGAAATTAAATCGAGAATGTTGGTCTTTTTCGCACCCACGAGAAAAATGAGGGCTTAAAAACTAATACCCATCAGCCGAAATACGCATTAATATTTCTCGATACTCCGATACCGACCGTTAGTCATTTCTTTGTTATAAATCCTTTTT
>JAHWFP010220629.1:62746-90771 GCA_023313725.1 Lithobius niger | reverse complement strand
ACCTGCAGGACAGAAGAAGGGAACACCGGCTTCACCTATTTTTTAATATTGTTAACGGCAAGGGTAATGTTAACGGCTACACTATTGTGCATCGAGATCGTTTTTTGCTGTGCCCAATTTTTTTTGGAAGGCATGAACATACTATGAAGCTGGGGCTTCCACACACTCACAGAGACTACGCTAGATTTTCGTTTTTTTTTTTAAACTCCCTTCAACTGGAAGGGGTTGTAAGAGGATGTGGCTTGTGCTGAACACCTGGAAGGGTTAAGAAAAAAACATGAGGCTGGAAGGAAAGTGAGAAGTTGTTCTCATCATTAGCCGTTTTTTTTCCTTCTTCGTGTCCTGCACTCTGTGCAGATTGCCATAACGCCTATGGGCACGACAATTATTTTGTTGTAAATTGTAAATTGAACAACTTTGATGAGCTGTGGCGAGAGCACTGAGCTATTCAGTGAGTTTATGAAAGCGCTCATGTTAACCTTGATGACAGAGCAGCTGGCCTGGAACTGGGAAGCAAAACCCGCATTTTTTGACGGTCTTCCCTCGGACGGTCTTGTATTGGCTTGCACTACTTTTACTTTACTGAATCTAATACATTTTGATTCGATAGGGTTTCAACATCATTGAACAGTAATGATCGTGTAGGAAAATTTGCTAATGTGAAACCACTCTTCAAAAAGTTTCAAGTTATGTAAAATGTAAAGTGCGCAACACAATATAAAGCACCACTAAAAATATAATTTTTTTTCTCCTGTTTATCTATTTTAGATTCAAATGGTGTTAACATCTTTGGAAGAATAAAATTAGCAGGGCTTGGAGGCCCGAACTGCATCTGTCAATGGGACCTTAGCTACACAATACACA
The DNA here is from genome assembly GCA_023313725.1 of Lithobius niger. Taxonomy (NCBI): domain Eukaryota; kingdom Metazoa; phylum Arthropoda; class Chilopoda; order Lithobiomorpha; family Lithobiidae; genus Lithobius; species Lithobius niger. The sequence continues at coordinate 89,907 of JAHWFP010220629.1, read as the reverse complement.
CAGTTGGACTAATACCGCATATTTGGATTAAATGCAGTGCGAGTTACTGTTTTCACACGTATGAATGAGGTCAAGGGTGCTTCCAAATACATTTCTTATATTGTGGAACTAATCTTGATTAGGTAAATAAAAATATATAGGGCATAATTATTAATGTAAGCTATAGATGTGAAAGGTATTGCGAGCCAGGATATTGATCCTAGTGATGGTGGTGGTGGCTCGTTGCGACCAATCATTCGTCAGTTGTCCACATGGGGTCATAGCTCAGAAATAGGAGATAGGACAAGTATTATCCTTGGAAGAAAGATAATACCAGGAGTGGTGTAAAGGTGGAGTTACCGTGATTATTCGATCAGGTTCCACCACTCGTTCAGGGTTACAACCATGGATGATGTTGCGGCCATTTATTGAAGGCCTGACCGGTCAAGTAGCCGTTTCGGGTGACCAGAAAAGAGGTGAGGAGACTGTGGATGGTGTTCTTGGACAGTGCGAAGGCATACAATCGGGTGATGTGGGAAGTGGTGTGGATGGTGTTGCATAAGGCTGCAGTTGAGGAAGAATTTGTTGGGTTGATAAAGAGGCTTTATGTGGGTTCCTGTCTTAGGGTAAGTTGGGAAGGGGTTGAGTTAGCATGAGTCTGAACAAGATGGGGGTTAGGTAGGGATGCCCTTTATCCCAACTTATGTTTATGGTGTACCTTAGAGTGTTAGAGAATAGACTGGTGGGTTTTGAGTTGGGTTTCCGTTGGGGAAAGGGGGAGGAGAGTATCATTGGACCCTAGTGCTGACGTTTTCAGATGATGTTGAAGTGTTATACAGTAAGAGGGAGAGACTGGAGAGGCTTATGGACATCTCTGCTGGATGGGGAGTGGCAACGAATGGAGAGAAATCGGTACATGATGTTTGGAAGGGAGAACAGTTGTGGGATGGAAAAGCAGCATGGTTAATGATGGGAGGGGTGAAAGTGAAGACTTTGTTAGAGCATGAATATTTAAGGGTAAGGATTTGTGTCCAAGATGAATATTTGGAAAATTTGGAAAGGAGAGTAGTGAGAAAGGCTGGGAGGTTGAAAGGGATAATTAAGAAGGTTGCAGCATGGTTCCACAGTCAGCTAGCATGTGTTCTGTGGAAGGGTGTGATGATTCTGAGTATTACGTTTGTAGATGATGAGCTGGTGTTTGATAAGGGAATTCGGAATTGGTTACAAAGAATTCAGGGGTAAGTGGGCATCAGGATGGGAGGAGCCAATGTTTTACAGCTTCTGAGGTGGTTAGACGTGAAATAGAGTTGTTAGTTTTCAAAGCGAGGGAAGCAGTGGCAAAGTTAGGTATTGATGGGAGGGTTAGTAGGATGCCCGGTTCGAGGGGTTTTTCAATATTTGACGAAGAGGTGTGGCACAAAGTGAGTGGACCCTATCCGAAGATTCGTAGTGAAGTTTGTTAAATGAGGGAAGGGGACAGAGCGACAATAGAGGACGGTGGGAGGGGATCCTGGAGATGGAAACAGCAGTTTGGAGGAAGGGTGAAGGGAAAATTGACTAAGAGAAGATACAAGGAAGAGAAGGAGGAGTGAGGTGGGTAAAGTAAAGTCGTACAGGAAGGAATGAGGGAGTGTCATGCTTTTTCCAGCAAGAGCCAGAACACGCAATACTAGAGAACTCTGGTTTAGAGTGGAGGGTTAGGATGAGGATACAACATCTGGGATTTCTGTGGAAGAGTTGAGGATCACTTGGGCATGTTTTGGTGAACTAGTGGGAACTAGGAGATTTGAGAAGGAGAAATGCGTGGGGTGGGCGAGGAGGTGGGAGAACCAATCACATGGGTGCTCGGGTGGAGGGTGTGGAGCAAGGCGACTGTTTACAGTAGACCCTTCCTGCTGATTATTATTTCCATTTCAAAAATTTGTAATTGTGCAGCAGTTCTTAAAAACAATGCCAGAATTATGGGAGGCGGCATGCTGTGAAAACAACCTGATTTACGGCATGTGCATGGTGTTTGAGTTTTAGCTGGCAGCGGCGCACATGTCTACACGGAAGGCTGGAAGAATCACGCACCAATAAAATTCAGCTGCTGGACACAAGAAGCATCAAACAATAAACAATTTCTGTTGAGTTTTGGGGCATCAAACATCCGTGCATGGGTGTGGAAGAAGGAGACAGTAGTTTAATGGTAACGGGGGCAGCATCTGCCCGAGAGCGCATCTGCCTTATTCAGGTTTTAATAGCACATCATTAGCACACCCTGGTGGGCATGCATTCAACAGTACTCGTTAATAGTATGGCAGTACCTTCCTAAACGACCGAACAGAGCGAACAGAACGCACCACTGTTAGAGACAGTTTGGCTCCAAACTTGACGTCGCTCATGTGCAGTGATGTTGCGTCAGCCGTTTAGTACCTTCCGAAACTGCAATCACAGCTCAGCAAAATCAAAAAGCTCAACTGAGCCCTCGTTACGTCATACCTTTGACGTGACCAGACATGGCAAATTGATTGGACCAGGCTAGGCTAATGGATGTAACCAGGCGCTACAATGCCAAATTGCAAACCATCACCGGGAGGTGGTTGCGGGTGGTTTCTAGTGTTAGGCTTTTGAGCATGCGTGAGGTAGCCTACCGGAAACACATTCATCGCTGACGATGGTTGACGTAAGCAAGCCACATCAACACGGCTATAATAGTGGGGAATGAGCTGAACTGTCACCAACAGTAGTGCGTTTGGTTCGTTCTGTTCGGTGCTTTAAGAAGGTACTGTTTGTGATAACCCTGGTGGGAACAGGTAAGATCGCGAGGTGTGTCTCGTTAAAGTAAGGCACACCGCTGATATTCCAATCAACCCTACTAAAATGTGAGGGCACTCAACATAATAATCCGGTATACAATGACTACATTCATTTAGTTAAAATTTACAAGTCTGGTTATCCCATCCTCAATGCATAAGAGAATCGAACATTCGTGCATGAGTGTGAAAGAAGGAGACAGTGGTTTAATGGTATTGGGGGCAGCGTTTCCCCGAGGGCGTAACTGCCTTATATAGCCTTTAATAGCACATCATTAGCACACCCTTGTGGACATGCATACAACAGTATTCATTAACCCTCGTGGTGAACATTACTAGAAATAACGTAGTTCAGTAAGCCACCTTTATGCACTTACGTTTCGTCGGAATGGTATGAACCGAATTCGAACCGGCTACCCAGTTCACCCCCAGATCATTTGCATAGCACCTTAACCGCTATAGCCACATCCTCCACTGGCATAAAGGATCACCATCATTCAGGTCACAACCGTGACCAGGCCTCCATTCGACCGAATGTTCTCGGCTTGTTTAATTATTTCTCCTTTGTTGTTCTTGGTTAGGAATTTCACCTCCTCTGCACCCCCTTCCTCAAACGCCCAGCGACCAAACATGTTCCGCCATTGCTTCCCCTCCCCACAGTTGCCACAAGTGACATCCCCATCCACTCACCCCTCCCCCTGCTTTCCACTCCATCACCTGAGTGTTCAACGCCCCAGCCTTCGCCCTAAACAGCAACACACACGCCCAGTTCCCCCCGCCCATACCACCTTTCCCATCTCAGTTGATTTAGCTCTTTTCTTCCCAATACATCCCCGTCGACGACTTTCCTTCTCATATCCCTCTTCTGCCTTTCCACTTCCACATATTTATTATCCCCCCTCCCCCGACTACCTGCACAAACGTTCCTGCCAGTCTCTTCGTCCCATCCACCAAAAGAAAATCAAGATACACCCACCACCACCACACCGCCCACCCACCACCACCACCACCACCATGCATCCACCTACCTGGAACAGCAAATACGCGTCACGAACTCACCCTCCTCACAATCGTCCCCTCCTCCAGCCCAAGCACCCTTCTCCTTACGTACACTACTTTACTCCTCAGCAGTAGCGTGCACAAAACCCCGAGAGGGCACGGGCATTAGCAGGAGTGTAATGAACCCCCTAAGGACGTGGTATGCTGTCATTAGCTCCTGGCATTAGTAAAAGGGCACTTTTTTTTTTCTAGGAACTCTTTTTACCTTTTCTTAGCTTTTTTTGCCCTTTTCAGTCCGTTTTTGCCCTGTTTCGGCCTTTTAGGTTTTAAAAGTTTCTAGGGACTTTTTTACTATGTTCCTTTCTTAGCTTTTTTCGCCCTTCTCAGGCCTTTTTTGGCCCTTTTTAGGCCTTTAGGTTCTTTCTCAGGCAACACCACGCTAGCAAATACTGGGACAAAAGGCCATTTTTTTTTTTTACAAAAAGGGCAATTTCCGAAAAGGGCAGAGGCACTTCCCCCCTTGCCCGCCTCCTGTGCACGCCACTGCTCCTCAAGAGCTCGTCACAAAATAAGAGTAGCAATGAGTTGCAGCTTTTGGTGCAGCAACACGAGCAGATATTTTGGATGTTTTAAACGAAACCGACTGGATTATTTCAATTGGAAGCAGGGTTGGAAGCAAACTACCCTGGTGCTTTTGCCCTGGTTGGAAGCATAAAATGTTGACGTTTCTCAATTGGCATTACATATGTGGACCAGCAACTATTTGTCTCGTGGCGGCAGCACTGTCTTTATTAATGCAGTTGTCTCGGCTTCAACCAACCAGAACTGGTCGTGTTTTCAACAACATTTTAACAGCATCTAGGTGGCATGTGCACAGCTGTATCCGCCCCTGTCAAAGGCATCTAAAAATAACGTTTGGTACCAGGAGACAAAAGGTATTGACGAAACAGATCGCACTTAAATTAGCCGACAATAAGCGTAGACATTTTTGCGGGACGTTTTGCAAAGTTTGCCACCGATCGCAGAAGATGTAAACAAATCACGAAGGCCGCACGTGTCCGACCTCTTTCCGAGAGACATCAATCGCTATCTCTGGGCAAACTTTACACCCAGACCGAAAGATAACCGTGTGTGTGACGGTGCATTGCTATTTAAATCTACGTTTGGGGCAACAGAAGATATCGCTGAAATTGTGATTTGATTGTATTGTAGTTGCGAAGAGGAATTCGGCCCAAAAAAAAAAAGAAAGAAAAAAAGGAATTTGATTTTGTTATTGGCGCCGTCATGAACTCGTTTGTGCTGCGTTTTTTTCTGACGAGTGGCTTGACAATCGCGGCTATAAATCGTGAGTTTAATTGACATTTTCCGCGTGTAGCCTGCCAAGTAGTTCTAACGGGATGTGGTTGTGATACGTTGTTCGCCGTTTTGGCCGCCTATATGTGTCTGGAACCATGGCATTGACAAGTGGACGTGCCTATGATAAGAACGTTTTGGGTTCAGTGACTTAAAGTAGGTAGGTGCATGATGTGGTTGTGTGTATATACTGTGCGATCTTTAAGCAGTGAAACCCCAAACTGGTGTCGTGAACTTTTAAGATCAGTACAGAAAAACTGGCCTTCACTGCTAGGCCTACACGATGTAACTGTGCATTCCATATGAGGTGACACTAGTGTAGAGTTGGTGTGTTGCGTGAAAAATAACAAAACTGTGGTTTTCCATCGCCAAAAATGGAAGCACTCGTGCATCCAGAGTGCACAGCGGTAGAAGCCGAACACATCTACCTCATGATAAACAAAGAGCGCCAGTTGTCGCGAGCTGTGCGCGCCGAGTGGTTCTTCAATCACTTGGGATCGACGGTAAAGGTTCGGCGGGGTGAAGATGTTGATAATGATGAGGTGTATGGTGGTGATGAGGAAGTGGAGGTGGTGTCGATCCTTCCCCGTGACCCACCTCAAAACTGGAACCTGGAAACGAGTTCGCTCTTTCCGTGCAAAGTGTCGTCGACGACGCGTGTAACATTCTTGTCTCGCTGCTATTGCTTGGTGTTTTGCTTAGACCTCAGCCCGTCGGTGGCGGTCGTCGATATCCAGAATGGAGAATTGATGATCAACCAAGTTATGCGGACGCTGAAACAGTGTTTAGAGAGCTTGTGTAAACCCTTCTACATACCAGGCAGCAAAATTGTGTTCCAGCCCCAGCTGTATGTTTCTGTCATAGCCCACGTTCCCTTCTGCACGTTACATCCTCACCAAGTGCTTTTGCAAGGCTGGCATCTAACCACCAACAGTCTAGATGATTTTTTAGTATCTATAAATAATCAGTTGTTAGAAATTGAAGACAGCCTCGCCGATGCGTTGAGAACAATGCATGGGAAACTGAGCCGACCAAAGTTTGGTGGCTCGATAGACAGCAATAGCGATGACCAGCGAGTTGTTCCCTTGCCCACGCCACACACCGACTTTGTGACATTGTTGCGGTTTGGCATTCTATCCTTGCAGTTGCTCCCTGACAATAGCGGGATGGGTATTGTTTTAGTATCTGACAGTGTTATTGCCGCACCAGACATGAGCACCCTTGACTCCGTTCTCACTCATCTGCGAAGTAGCACTATTAGTTTTTCGTTCTTGCAACTGGGAAGTCCATACCATCCTCACTGCTGTTTAGGGTTTATTCCTTATCCGGATGTGCTGGAGTTTCTAGCTGCTGCTACGTCTGGTGCCTATTTTTCAAAGATGCCCGAGACGGACAATGGGTTGTCGTCGATGGCAATGAATGCTGTCCATGAGGCATTCTTTGCATGGCGCTTCCAGTGGGGAAAACGTGATGAAGTCGGTAGTCTGTCCCCAGTCCTGACCGGTCCATCAGACTCTTGGCATACGAAGAATCACTATTTTTACAGCAACAAACCGCAACCCTTGCTACGTAAAAATCACCTCGACAGTAACATTCACACGTCACTATCTAGTGTGTTGTCGTGTAGGTTTCAAGAAGGTTACTGGCTTAAGGAAGTGTTAGTCAAAGAAAATCACCTCCAAGTTGTGTTAGTGTTACCCTGGAAGCATAATGTGATCATCGAATACAACATTAAGGCGCTATGGCCTGCGAATCCCTTAAACTACAGCTGCCACTACGAGGTCTTCATCGAAGGCACGTATGATTTTCTGCTTGATTATGCCTATCACGGTAAAAAGAACCACTGTAGCATGAAACGCTCAATTGTCATTAAGAACATGTGGTCGCTGCTACACGAAATTACACAAACTGACCAACTGCTAGTGCGTCTGCATTCCTTGTCGTCCAACACGGCTTATTACTGCATTCCTGAAAGTATAAAGAGTGGAATACCGTTGTTCAACATATCTGCAAACTGCAACTCAATCCATTTGTACTCAAGTGATGTTGCTCACCCACAATTTCAGGCCTTTTGGAAACCTATTTGCATGCTAGACATAAACGTATGGCAAAAATGGATGCATGTGCATCGGTTTGGTTTGATTTTGGAATTTGACCGCCCCCTGCCAAAGTACCTTCACTTGCCGACACCAAGTGGCCGTTATCACATTATTCAGTGTCGTCAAGCAGTTGCAGCAGTGCATAACTTGTTGACGGAGTGGTGTTCGTTCGTACTTGTGGAAAATCATTTTTATGTCAAGTTAAGCTACAGCGACTTAGACAAACCACCAAAGTCATTTTATGTGATTCGTGTGACGTCAAAACCTCCGTCCATGGTGATCCATTTGGCTTTTTTAAGCGGAACGTCTAACTATGAACGAAACCAATGTTCAAATCAGTTGCGCGAGAAGATGTTGACATTGAGCATTCCACAGAGGCCAGTGATTAAAGACAGCATGGCCCGCAAAGGACTTGTGTCTTCATTAGTTGATAGAGACGACACTGATGCTAAGGCATCTTTAAAACGTGGCTCCTCCCAAATAACATGTTGTGTGCTGCTCAGGAAACCACTAGACAAAATCATTTGCTGTTATGACCGACTGCCCACTGACTACTTTGACCCACTGGCAACACGTTCCTATCCCCTCAATGGCATAAAAAATGCACCTGTGCCCTCTTTGCCAAAGTCGGCATCCAACTTGACGAGTATTTTGCACCAATACCTTAAGCATGACCGGTGGATATGGGCAGTACAAAGTGGCACATCCTGCCCAGTGTCATTGCATGCCGTGGACAGAATTCTAAGCACGTTGACAAAAAGAAGGCTGCGGGAAGGTTTTAATATTGCTCACTCAAACTCTGGTATGTTAAATTTGGTTTTGGAACTTGATATGAAGGGTCACAATTCTCCAAATAGTCAGAAGAATAGCAGAAATGCAACTTCAGACGACGTAGAAAACATCTGTTCATGTGTGGTTCAGTATGTTCTTTTCCCGCCCCATTCGACGACAACCAGCATTAGGGAGAGCGTTTCTGAAGACGAGACCGGTAATGAAATGGAGGTCCCTGAAGCTGATGGGGAATTGCAACTAGTCACGGAGTGTTGGATTGAACCACAAACTGGCATCGTCACCAATTCCCCGAGTGAGAGGAAGCACTTTGAGGGACGTGAATACAAACAGCTATCAAACATGTTTTATGCTGAAGACTTGGAGTGCGTTGCCACGATGGTTACCTTCGAACATTTAAGCTTATTGTGTCAAAACCCGGATGCTGCTCCACCGGTTCCCCATTCTAGCGTGCCGTCAACGAGCGAAAGCTCCATTCGTTGTGTACCATTTACATTTGATTTAATGCGCCTGATACCTAAGTGCCAACAAACCGAAATGTTGTTCTCAACATTCATTCAAGACTTAAGCTTCACAATGACTATGGCTACCATTGATGAGAGTGGTGACAACAGTAACGCTGATGTCGACGCTCCAAATCAACTCTTGATGGATTTGCTCTTTGAGAATCTTGCACGTTTTAACGACAAAGAAATATTTATCAGTCAGGCCGACAATTTTAACTTTCTCCACCAAATTCAAACACGGACGAGAGACTTGAAAAATCACCCGTTCCCATTTTGGCGCTCTGAACGGTCAGCGTCTCCCAATAAAGGTGGAACAGAAACTACAAGTCAGCACCAGTCCAGCCCATCTCCCCGCTGGAAGTGTTTCATCAAAGGTATTTCATTGACACACATCTTGCTAACTTTTATTCCAGCTAGTTTTCAAGATTTGAAGATCCTCGCGTGCGGAGAGAATGGTCAGCATTTGTGTGATGGTCGTACTGTTCACTATTACCAAGACAATAACGACGAATCTACTTCAGTAATGCAGGGCCCAAATGACTACTCTGTAGATACAGAATCACGCAAACTGAACAAATCAAATTCATCTGACACCGTAACAAAAGTCAATGTAACTGCAGAAGATGTCTCTGGAACATTAAACCGTACAGCAATCTACGGTTCCATTATACTTCCAATATACATTTATGACTGTCCTTTAGCTGGCATTATCAACCATCTGATTTATCCAGAAGAAACTAGACAGTTCAAAGATATCTTCTTGGATCAGACCTTCAAACCGAAGATGGAATTAGGAGAAGATACCGTGACACTTCGTAGTGATACTCAGAGTAGTGAGGGTTCCAAACACACATCTCCGGAACCACATTCTGAAGATTCGAATGAATCGCCTGACAAGCTACAGCTAAAACAACACAGTAACGATGTTGAAATGATCTTTTCGAAATGCTTCGTGGTTGGTGTGTTCCGCAGCTTGCATCTCAACTACAAAGTTCACGTGTATGATGTTCAGTCAGCTGTGGATGGAGTGTGTGAGGAGTCCCTTTTGGAAGTTGATATCTCGAATTACATTCAGACAGTATGTGGACATGTGAGGGAATTCAAAATAAGCACAGCTTTAGAATGCATGCATTATAACAATCTAGTGGCGTGCCAAAACCATCTTAACTGCAATATGCCCACATTGGATCAAGATAGTTCAGAAGACATCAGTATAGAAAATAGCAGACCTTTCCTTCCGGCTGATAAGTTGACGCTCACGATATCTGATGAGAGTGAAAACTGTGATATCAGTCAACCGCTGCACACGCAGATCAAGAATAAGTTTACCAGTATTGTTCGAAAATCGTTCATACCAGTTCCATCCAACCCCGATTTCTTTTTCTACTGCCCACCAAATTTCCAAAAAACTGCATTTGGATCCAAATCAGAAATTGTTGATGTCAGCGATAGCAATGATGATTCGGCAGCATCTGAAGACGACCGAGGAACACGAACATTCAAGTCGGAAACCGTTGAATTCAGATCGGAACACGGAAGTGTAAGTGTTCTTTCAAAAAAAGCTAGAACTGAGGAATTTCTAACTGAACACGATGCTGCTGTGCCTGGCTTTGAGGGCAGTCAGGCATCAATGATGTCGAACGTTGATTCTAATAGTATGTGTTCCATATTAAATGATGTTTGTGACCCCCACGAAGACGGTGAAGACAACATTCCGCCTTTGTTCATTCATTTGACTTGCACTGTAAGAATTAGAAATAATATGGGTAATTGTTCCGTACGGTGCATTCCAACTTGTTTGTATGAAATTCTAACATGCTTGGAAAACCCTGTTTCAGAAGTTGATTTGAGTGATCTTCATCTCACTTTAGACATCACTTGCCTCACCCTTTCACCACATATGGATTCCTTGCTTTCTGGGAAATCGCAGCATTTGCGAACAACATCATTTTGTAGTGTGTCCCCCTTGCCAACAGATAATACACAGATGTCTGATAAAGCTATTAGCATCCGGTCTTCATCCGAGGACATCTTTCCAAGTGACACGCACGGTGACCAGTTAAGCCATCTTCCAGATTTTCAGCATCAGGCAGTGACGAAAGCTGTAGAAGAACTTAAATGGATGATACGGGATGAAATAGCGTCAGCAATGTTAGATTTTTTCCCCTTGACTGAGGCAATGCTGGACATGGTAGCATCTCATGTTCAAAGTTCTCCTGGACGGCCGGGCTGTGTTGTGGAGGAAGTACCACTGCTGTTTGTTTTTGGACCTGATCAGAGCCTGGACAAATTCATTAAAGAATTTAAAAACATGTCCCTTACTGGTTTCCATCTTGCCCAGTCAGGAGAATATTATTACCTTATTATTAATCGACGAGGATCTTATGACATCTCTCAGTGTTCTGGTGCATTAACTGGCAAGTTCTTCAGTTTGTCCACCAACATAATGGATGATGGACCAAGCCCACTTGACTTTGAGTCACCATGTGCTCCTTTGTGCGTCACAAGTGACGACGGTGGGAAAAGGCTTCGAAAAGAGTACCGTCAAGATAGACATAGTTCCCGAAGAAGTAAATTAGGTGATGTTGGCAAACAAGACAGCGTAAGGGGAGACGACAGTGATACTGAAGACCAAAGACCAAGATCAAAGAGCGATGTATCTGGGTATCGTCAACATTTACTGAGGATGTCTAAAAAAATGGAGCCTCTAGATGATCAGGCGCCAAGTATCGATTGTAGTGTATTTCGTAAGGGTGAAGTTTCTCCGCTTGCAATTCGATTTGATACAGTCCAAGATAGTAGTTTAACTGATCCTCAAGAATACGAAGAACGTAGAAAACTGGAAGAGGGACAGGATCTTCTAAAAGAGATACGTATTCTGGAAGACGCACAAGTTCAGCCGCAGGAAATGACTGTAGTTGACTTGCAAAAACCCTACAGTCTTGACACGGACTGTCTAACATTGCAGCAAAGCAATTCTACAAGTTGCGGTAATATTCCTGGTTTTAATAGTGACGTTTCCAGCATTATTGAGAGTGGCCAGTGCAGTATAACTGAGGATGGATACGATGGTGATAGCAGTGACGTTGATAACGAAAGCGATTGGTGGCGTGAGGCAGGAATTCAGTTGCCTCGTCTTCCAAAATTCTGGTTAATTTTAAAGATCTGTCATGATCGAGTTAATGTATATTTCCACACTAGAGACACGGAGGAAACTAATATACAACTACAACATGGTAAGGATGTTTACCGTCAAGTGATTAAAAACATTCGAAACATCTGCAAAGTTGTAAATCAAACACTGCTATTGCAAGATTTGCACGACACTCGTACGTGCAACCAGCTTCTGGAACCGGAGGCAAACGAAGATATCTGGAAGTATGACGATGACTCGAAAATCTTGCGTAGCCATTCACTGCATGCCCGTCCGCCACGTCGTGATCGCGATTTGGATCGTACCACAGATGAAAGTGGGGACTACTTGAAGGCCAATATGGATTTCATGCCTGGTGCATTTGCATGCAAAGTTGTGTGGCAAACCCATTTTGTACTTCATCCTCGACTCAAAACTGGCCCTGGCCGCACTGGCATGTCTAGAGGAATTCAAGCACTACGGACTGTTCTCAATCCATTCTCCGTCAACAACCGAGAAAACATGTTTGTGTATGTTGAGAAATCTGGAGCTGTATTCTATTTGAGATTGAACGAGAGTCAGTTTGCCGCACATGGAAGTCATCCCCATGGACTGGATTCAACACCGGTGTCACGTTCTTCTTCCGTTGTGGCTTTGCCGCAGATGAAGAAAGCAAATGATGAGGAAGAACTACCTGAACCACGACCAAGAGTGAATTCCTTGAGCGAGCGTGAACCCCAATTGCCGGACACAGCTTCTGTTGCATCCCGCATGTCTGGTGGTCGGCAAAAGATGGAGGACAGTATTCAGTTGCTGATTCACGGTATTTCAGAGGCGGGTCCAGATATAAAAGAAGAATTGGTTCAAGTTTTGCAAAATCGTCTTGATGAAGCGGTTCTGGATGTTATATCTATCACACTTAGCAGAAACCCAATGTGCAAACTAACGTTGGAAGACGTTCAGTTCATACAAAAGACCAATGAACATCCCAAAACTGTTATACAATTTACAATACCAGCACATGCCCTGCAGTACTTGCTGGCTTTAAGCAGCTACTTGCGTCAGAATTTGCTGCAGTTTCTGCATACGCCAAAGTTTATTGACAATAAGGCAGAGTCACACTTTCAAGATTACAATCCTAATGGTGGCGAAACTAGACTCATGAAAGAAGGCGATGTTTTCTTATACAACAGACCCCAAGGTTCAGGTAACAAAGGAATTGCATTAATTGCTTTTTCGTTGGTCGACGGACAGGGAAATCCAGTAGAGCACGTTTCGTGTACGCGACCGTCACCTATTGCCTACAAGGATAATTTAACCGAACTAGACTTTGAAACGTTAACTTCAACTTCACTGTATGTTCCTGACGCAGGAAAACGCCCGGGTCCGTTTGCCCTTATCCAACTAAGAATTTGGGAACGAGGTAAAGTAGAGTTAGATTTGCTAACAGAAAAATTAAAACACGCTGTGCGTTATGCTCTGTGGGATATTGTTATGGAATATCGACTTTTGACTGCGCCGCTTACAGAAGCACCCTCGTTTGAAGAAACAACCGTATGCACTGAACCTCTTACTCCTGTCAAGCTTAAGTTACCTACCCAAGACACAGTTAAGGACCGTGGTGCATCACCTTTAAGTCTGTTTATGCAGCCAGTAACAAATAGTAGCGTACCTACAACCCCGCAACCATCCCCGTTTGTTATGGTGCCATACAACAGCGAACCTGAAGTTCCAGTTGCCATGGACGCAGATCTTCTTCATCAACAGGAAAAATATGAGATTGGTGAGAAGGGAACTCTTCATCCAGTGTACTCTTGTTTGATGAAGGATTGGTCTGAATTTGGAATAGCATTGAAAGTACCAACGATGTCTGCGAATCATTTGTCCGTCACTTCGCAGTATGTAATGGAGCAGGTTCTACGTGAATTTCGTACAATTGTTGCCAACTTAGTACCCGACACCACACTGAAAACATTTTGTAAGACGCTTGTGGATGACCAGGAGAGTTATGTTCCACACAATACTGCGCAACGAGAACGGAGAATTGACGACCAATCCCAGGAAGAGAACAATGCAGCATCAAGGCCACTGCCAGGAAATCGTCATTCTTACATGATTGTTGGTCGGGACATCAAACAATGGCGAACAAGTGTGAGTTGCTTGGAAGACACAACGGATGCTACCACTCACCATTCGTATCGTTACTGTCAAAGATTCTCTCCTGTCACAGCTTTATCTGAGAAGCCCGATGGAACCAATTTTTGGTCACCAGGTACGAGCAACGCAACACCAACAGTCACTTCATCTGGTCCAACGAGCGTTGGGAGTTGCTCGAGTCTTCTCTTCTCAGACACCATCAATATATTCATCCCAAGACAGCGGTTACTTCTGGTTATGGTAACAGATTTGAAGCTGAGTATTTATACATACAATTGGGCTGCCGACCACAACGCATCCCTCATGAATTTAACGTGCCGTCTTGTGCACTGGCATAATGCACGGTCATGTCTTCTGTCAAGCCTGACTCTTCAAAAAATGGGTTTGTTTAACAATCAGCCATTTGGACGACGGCCATCCCAAATACGACCATCACTTGACAAACGCATTCCTTCGATCAACCCATTCCTAAACAGCATATACGAAATAGATTTGTTGAAGCTTACTTCTCCTCCTAGCAGAGACGTAATGCGTAAATCCAGTACTTCCCAGTCAGCATTTACTTTCTCTGAAGTTTGGTTTGAAAGCAAACCCCCGCGTCCCATTCACAAAACGCCCTACAATTCCATTAGGGATCCTGTCTTGAAAGCTGGACGCCAAATGCAGGATAGTCGTATTGTAGATAGACGTGAAATGCAAAAGAAGTTGTCCTCTCTCATTCAGTGCAGTGGTGCCCCTGGCAATGTGTCATTGACTGAAGACTCCTTGACAGTGTTAAAGCAGTTTTCTCGAATAGAGCATTATTGCCTCACTCCGCTTCTGTTTATGCCTCAGTGGCGCTGGCAAGTTGCAGCGTCACGAGACCACACAATCCAGGGATCTGACTCGGAACTCTCGAGCTCGCCAAACCGGTCATCTCATAGTTCAGGAAGCAGCATTAAAGGCATTGACTCCCGAGGCAGACGACAAAGCATAAATCTACCAATCATGCAAGCAGGACAAAATTCCCCAAAAGCAACTGTCACTCACCATCGTACATTAAGTGAAGAAACGTGGCATGTCCACCTCTCATCCAATTACATCCAGGAATTCGTCCAGTACCTGCAGAATCTAGGGTTTGTCCCTCTTCAAACTCGTTCAACGGCTGATAAAGCAGCTGCAGTTGGCCTTGCTGATGATGGTGATGACCTCAAAAGCCACCTGCGGTCGGCCATGCCCTTGATTTCTAGAACTGCCAGTGCCAAGAAAAATAACACAAACTGCTACGTTCAAAAGTGTTATTTGGGTTCACTGATTTTGCTTGAACTGAGTTTAGTTGAGCCTTATTTTTGCGTGAGAATGTATGGCATTGAAGGGGGGCGCTTGCAGTCTCCATTTAAAGGTAGTGTTCGGCGCTACAATTCGCAAACCATATTAACATTTGCTGATGAATGTGACAAATTGAAGGTGTTAATTCATTTGCATTCATTCACATACGATTATCACTTGCGAAGCATTCATTCGTACATCTCCGGGCGACAACTGATATTCAAACAAGGCTATCACTTGACAAGCTTCTTGGACGACTTCGTTAAATATTACCAAAAATCTCCCAACTTTTCGTGGAATCTCATCTACCAAGGCATATTACGGGTAGAAGATGCCACTACTTCACCTACTGCATTGTACAATCATTTGTTAACTCATGACAAATCGTATGGAATGCAAGTGTTAAGAATGGTTCCTGTATTGCCAGACGATAGAGAAGTGGATAACGAGTACGTTTTAGTGCAGCTACGAACACAAAAGGTGTCGTATCAAGACAGTAATGAGATTCGGCGCACAGATGACTTTGACATTGATCTTTTAATTTCTCACGACACGTCTGCTTATCCGTGGGGCACAGAGAACTGCCTTGTGCTCAAGTACTACATTATTTTAACCAGTCGACGTGAACTGTATCCTCGTTTGGCAATGGAGAAAAAACTGGGGAAGTTCCGCACTGTTGCAACTGCTACACCAATATCTTCTCGCAAAGTAAGTCTTGTCAGCATGGAACGACCCGACAGCGACAAACTTGTGACTCCCGGTTCGTCAAGAAAGGTCAGTCTGTCCAGTTCGGAAAGTGATTTGCCGAATCCCGACAGGGACTCCACCAGTCAGTCGGATCATTTAGATTCCTTTAAAGAGGACATCCCAGTGATCGAATCTTCGTCACTGCCCAACGCTTGCACTCCTATCATCTGTATTGAAGAGGAGAGATCTGATAGCATGTCGGCAAAGTCCGACACGGAGAGTACATTTTCTGTGCATCAGATGTCAGGTACCTTCACCAGCAGATCTCACTTAGGCATTCGACAGGAAGCTGTCAACTATTTAGGATATTTCAGTACGACTGAAGAACTCATGAATCAAATTATGGTGGAACAAGCGCATGTGGCAAAAAGCCATATTGAAAAGATACTAGAGACTGCGACTGTCCGTTGTCGACGTGACTCTCTGTGGAAGAATCTGCTAGTCGGTGTGCGTGACAGTGACGATAGCCGTAAACGTCGTGACGACCACAAAGAATCGCAAAATACGGGCTTAACATTCAAAGAGTTCACAGATTTGCTGACTTTAGTAACTGTTTCTCCACTGAACGAGATCGATTCTCAGCTGGCTCCGTTTCTAAATATGCATACGAGCTGGCACCAAAGCCTCGTGAAAGTATTAATATCAAAGTACGGAAACACGAATCGTTACTTTGTGGACGGAGCAACACAGTATGTTGTAGTGCTCAACCCAAATTATTGGGATACATTTATGATGCTGGCGATACAGCCAACCAGCTGTAAGGCTTCGTTAGCAGCTGTCTTTCGTGAACCTGCTCCAACGTTGGAGCATACACCTCAACGGCCAAACTTCCATGCTCACGCAACAAAGTGTCTGATTGAAGATTTTGTTAATACTTGTTGTTTCCATCTTTGGAGTTGTATTCTCTGAAGGGTATGTACAGTTGTGTTGATGTTTATGTGCTTGAAAACACACATTTCTTCCCCTCTTTCTTTAATCATGTAATCTGTGAATTCTTTCGACATGTGAACTGCAATGAATCTACAACTTTAGGGCGTGTTAAGTTAATTGTTTGGTTTAGAGACATGTTTGACAATTTAAGAAGCAAGGATTGTTAATTTTATTTTATTCAACTTATCGCTCTTTACTATGTAAAGCTTAAAATTTGTTAGTTAGTCTAAAATGGGTGCTCAGTAATGGCTCTCGCAAAACTTTTCGAGTCGGATCGGCAGTTTTATTGGCTTTGTGCATAATTTTTTGCAGCTTGACGATTTAAATTTTTTATTTTTATTTTATGTCTTGTTTTTTGAATAATTTGTGAACTTTGATTTGAAGTTTTCACCATTTGAAAGCTCTTCCAAAAAATTGTGTATTGGAACCTCAGTTTTTGGTGAAATTGTAGAAAAAAAAATATAGGCCTAGTTGACCAAATTTGTTCACAAAACTAAGTTCCCTGAAAGAAAGAGCAAGAAATTTACTAACAGAGTCACAAAACTGAAAATTTCCTATAAGCATTGTCTCTTCATTCATAAAGCAAAAAAAATGTATATACAGTAGGACTAGTCAATATCAGCATCCCAATACTCCACCAGTATTGGTATCGAATCGGGTCATCAAAAAGCAGTATTGATGCAGATTGCAGCCCTATAACTACATCCTTATTGACTTGATATCAGTAAGTGTAGCACTGGTACAGTCTTAGTTATGACTTTTGTTTTAAAGACCTTCAGATGAGGGTTGGGAAACAGAAACAATAACCCCTGGACCACGGGATGCCCGCCAATTAAAATTGCGTGTCTGGAGGGCATCCCATATTCCAGCGCTTATTGTTTCTTCTATGATGTGTGTGTTTTCAAGGGCTGATTTTGCCAGTTACCCAAATGATGTTTGAAGTGATTTATTAAGAAAATCTTTATTATAACAAAGGTAATATAATAAGAATTATTCAGGTAGTCGTACCGCTTTTTTTTTCTAAATGTAAGATGCCATGCATCGTACTTGACTGTCTGTCCGTCCGTTTCTGTTTCTCTGCTTCTGAGTGGTTGATTAACCTCGATAACGATCATCTTATTCATAAACAACAAATTACTTAAAAGGATTGTTAAACATTGTTATAAGTGAAATATTTACGATATGCGGAATCCTTTGGCTCATCAGCAGCTAATTTGCTCATATTGGGTTTCAATTCCTTGCTAATGTTCTGTCATCATCGTGTTTTTTATATGGTCAGAGAGCGTTCCTTGTGTTTTGGGTGGGATTTCTTACAACTGGATACCATCATGCCAAAGGGAAATAAGTGCTAAACACCTCGTGTGTGGTAGGCCTATTATAAGGATTTAACAGGCAACTAAAAAAAAAACTGTTTGAAGAAAGACTTCCAACTACTGTACTTTTTTGAAGGCAGTAGGGAACTATGTTATTATCGTTAACCATCGCTGTGTTGCTGCATGGTTTTGTTGCCGCAAAGAAACCGTTAGAGATTGTTGCGAATTTTCAGAAAGTCCTTCTATCTCTATGGATTTTAAAATGTGCAGTTGTTGCAAATTTTTATGATTTGTTTAAAATGTGCAGGCTGGCACGGTTTCACAATATTTCATTATTGTACAGCAGGGGTCGAAATATTCTGATTCACTGGGACAAATTGCACTCCCAAGATCGTACCTTGCATTCTTAGGGTGCAAAATTGTGCACCAAAGTTAAAATTTTTCATAACTTTTGAACTGCAACAAAAGCTACACATTTGCGGTTTGCGGTATTTTAAACAGTTTGGAATTAGATTTCCGGTGACACCATTCCTTCCAAAGAAGTTAAACTCATATTTTACCACGTTTGGTTAAACCATGGGTATAGGTTTGTCAGTTGAATATTGAAGTTAGTTAAGTTTAAGCAAAGTGCAGGAAAACGTACATATTACTGCGATGCTGAATGTCAGAATTTTCAATGGCTATAAAATAGGAGACCACAGTGTTAGTTTACATTTTGGTTTTGCACTCCAAAGACTTTTTTTGCACCCCAGTAACAGATTTTGGGTGCAAATTTGCACCCGGATCAAAATTTGGAAATTCGACCCCTGGCTACGGTAATTAGTTGGCCCAATATTGGTATCGTCAGCTTTGTGTGGAACTTGGACGAATTTTGGTTTGGCGTAAGTGACTGTCTTTAATATGAACTTCAACCAAAGTAAAATTGCAGAATTAACGGTATTTTCTATCAGCTTTACTTAACGAAACCATATATTGTCGGAACAACAATAACACAAGTACCCGTATCATTCCACGAAACCGAACTGCCTGTTGCATTCACCAGCATTAGTTCCATATCCCCTCCAAAATGGACCAGGCCACCAAACTCCCGTAATGGTTACCTTTGTCATGATGCAGGAAAGTAGTTTTATTAACCTATTGTAAAGAAATTTGCAATGCAGCTCAGCTGCAGCGTCAGGAAAAAAAAGCAATTTTTTTGAGAAAATATGTACGCTTAAAAACCAAATGACAAGTGTCAACTTGAAGGTGTAACTACTAATTTTCTGTAGTTGATATTATACGTAATAGACCTTCAGCTACCATAATCCACTACCTTCATCAGGCTGTCTACAAGAACGTGCACAACAGCTCTACATCATACTACAGTTTTTGAATTTTGCTGTGCCACTTCCTCTTATTAGCGCTCTGTGGCGATGGTGCTGCCCTCTTCTTCCTCTGTGGGTTTGTAATGTAATGTAATGGTGGTTCTTCACACCCATTCTAGTTGTGAAAGGAGATAGCAGGGTCGAAGCCACTAACGCTGTTCCCAAGTTTAAAGAACAGATTATTTGAATTTACCCACTAAAATAATTTTGAGATCTCTTCAGAAAGGAGCTTAAGTCTACCTTGTCCAGACTCCGCCGAAAGGCGAAAATGGACTCAGACTGGACCAGCTCAGAAGGTAGAGAATTCCATGGTGTAACAACCCTCACCGTAAAACAGGAAGCGCGAACATCCAGGCATGACCTAGGTTTCACCAATTTATGACAGTGACCCCTTTGTACGTATCTGCTGTGAAAGCTCGAAGAAAGGAACATCAACGGGAAGAAATCCCTTAAGATCTTAAACACAAGGATAAGGGCCGCTTTAAGATGACGAATCCAGCGGGTCAAGTCAGAGGCGTTTGAGACGGGATGGATAAGTTGAAGTTCGAAAACCCAGAAGGGAAGCTGTGAAACTGCTCTGGACAGACTCCACATGATCTATGTCCCTCAATAGAAATGGCGACCAACCTGGGCTGGCATACTCCATTAGGGGTCGGACATACGCCTTAAAGGCACGTACCAAGATCCCAGTGTCACCCAATGTACAGACATGTTTAATAACATGAAGCCGACCGAGAGCTGAGTTTACAATAGCAGTTAGCAGTGGTTTAGTAGCGAGTTGTGATTTTCAACTGGTACTCCGGCTTGTAAGATTCGGTGGTAGTATCTTCACGATCTCTTGAAAAGCAGGTCCCTGGATGTTCTTGAGAGGAATGTTGCTGCTTATGAAGTGTTGAATGGAGGTATGCTTCTCTGTTGGAGTTGGATTTCAGTAACACTAGTACTTTTTTTTCTGTCAATGCCGCGTGTTGTTTTTGTCTTTTTTTGGCAACTGCTTGCAGGTGCTCCCACGATATAGTGGCACCGCAAGATTAAAAAAATTGTAGCATAATGTAAATCTGTTGTTCTTGTAGATAGCCTGATGAAGGTAGTAGATTATAGCAGTTGAACGACCATTATAATAAGAACTACCGAAAATTCACCGTTTCAACGGTCATTTGGTTTAAGGATATTTTTTCAATCTTGAATCGAACAAAACTAAAATTAGCCTACCATCGTTTAGAACAACTTCTCCCCCCCCCCCCACCAAGATTTTTTGTTGGTGATATCGTGATAATGCAATATATTGTGATATGGTTCTCCCCAACATATCGTACAGTAATACAAATTTTCGTTATTGTCCTTCTTTTTAGCAATAGATCGAAAGTGTCGATATTTTGAATATTCGCAACAATTTCTTGTTTTATCCTTGTGACAGCAAACCATGTAAGAATGTAACCCAAGGGAAGATACGCAACTTTGCTGTTTAGTTAAATATGGTTTGGGGAATTTTCGTAAGCAGTGGCGTAACTTCAAAATAGGGGCCTGGAGTTTAGTTTAGTTCATAATACGTCCAAGTCTGTGAC
Source organism: Lithobius niger (assembly GCA_023313725.1). Lineage (NCBI taxonomy): Eukaryota > Metazoa > Arthropoda > Chilopoda > Lithobiomorpha > Lithobiidae > Lithobius > Lithobius niger. The sequence continues at coordinate 68,870 of JAHWFP010220629.1, read as the reverse complement.
TTGTAGCCATGTCCCATGGGGAAGTTCGTGCTGCGTCATATGCCTGTCCTTTCCGCCCTTCACAAAAAATAAACTTATATATATACACAATTAAGTTTTTGCTACTCAAGACAAACAATAGCCTACTTTAGCAATAGCTTAGATACCCCCCCCCCCCAAAAAAAAATCGCTGGGCCTGGAGATGGTTGCCTTCTCTGCCTCATTGCAGTTATGCCACTGGCATATTTTCTGCAGACTGTCCTGTTTGACAATCTAAAAAAGATGTAATGTCGTACCTTACGAAAATTTGCTAGAAGCGTATTTAGCTATGTTAAAAAGGCATAGTTGGGAAGTAATTTTCAATTGTTATTGTATTGTTATGTCCATGCCTCAACAAGATAGGCTACATATGATTACCAAACTTTACATTTTGTACTAAGCATGCATGTTGTATACAGTAACTCAATACCTTACTAGATGAAATTAATTAGTTTAATAAGGGTAAATGCGAATACACTTAAAATAAGCCTTTGAGAACTCGGCCTGACTGACATCCAAATTACTTATTTTACTAGCTATACCCCCGGCGTAACATACGCCGGCTAGCTGGTTCCCGCATACCTGAGCGTAACACTGTAGTGGGCCTCGGTTTTCCCTATTGTGTGGTCTGAATATCCCCATCTATGCTCCCTCTCTGAACCCCTACTGATTTGTGTTATGGAAGTAAATGTTTATTTTCAATGGAGGACGTTTCTCTGTTCTGATACCAAGCCCAACAAAGCCAACAACGGTTGTGCATGCAGTGATTGTTACTTAACCAACTTTGAAACTCTTCCAAGTCGGCTCTTAAGAGCTAGCTTTATTAATGCAGTACGTCGATTGTTATAGGCCACATCTGTTTGTTTGACATTGTCGGTCGCTCGCCCTCTTTCATTGTAGTGCATAATAATGATGAATTTGCTTGCCCAACCTAAGCGTATTATATATATAGATAGATTTTGCCTAATTTGGGGTAAAAAATATTTTAAACAAGCAATAACCTTGTACAGGCAACTTATCTAGCCTAACTGTATAAATGTAGTAGGTACGCGTCAAAATGGCTTTTGGTTCATATCGTGATTCATTTGGACCATAATCAATTTCGCAAAACTGGCTTCCTCCCTACTATGCGACTGTTTTTAAAGTCCCTGCGAAGCTGCAAGCCAACTGTTGCACATTGTGCCATTAGTGCTTGGGATTGCTTAACCGATTCTATATAGGTCTCAACTTGCTGCCAGTTGAATTTGAAATTGTAATTATAACAGGTTGCTGCAGATAACAGGTGCTGCTGATAACAGGTGCCGGTATCAAGTTTGATTATAACTGCATATTTTAAAGTTGTGGTTCAACATCAATACTTTAATGACATATTACCTTTGATAAGCGTTCGAATAAAAGGTTTGTTCGCAAACTGTGAGTAGTTGCTACTGCTTATGTAAAACAGTATCGTGTCCAACCAAACTGAACTAAGTTAGCATCACAAATCCATTAGCAGCTACTATACGCACAGGTGCTTCGAAGACAAATTTAGGCGTGTGTAGGGGGTTAGTTCAGGCAAAAATTTCCGATTGGCTATTGTTTCTGTCCAAAATTTTTAAGCGATTTTTTTTTTTTAGCTCACTCTTTTATAACCGTTTTTGACAGTTTCGTCTCGTCTTCTGTCTTTTCCGACTGGGGCTCACTTTTTCCGACTAAATACTTTTAGTGGGAGGGGGTTGTCAAACTCCCCTTGTATTTTCGATCCTGGCAGTAGTACAGCTGGGACTAAACTCGAATGATTGAGTATCCAGCTAATGAATCGCAGATTTGGAAGAAAATAGGTCGTCAATAGTGTAGTGTGGCGTGTAATTCACCTATTCCAAATGTGCTGTAGGTTGTTTAAAATTGATTACCATACATGGAATGGCTCTTAGATCATGTATGCAGTCTTATCCTTGTTACTGTTAGAGTTTATTACAAAGGTCATAGAGTCCGTGTTTGGCCGCCAATTTGTCGTGATTCCCGCAACGGGGAGTGTTTAACCAACAAAATCCAAGCCAACATGTTCTTACACACATACTCGCGTTTATTACTGCCTTCAACTCTCTACAACTCCTTGACACAACTAATCAATAATCAGCGTACGTGCATCGGTTCACGCTAGGAATCATGGCGCCCTCTGAACAAGGGTTCGCCTCATTACAATGGGCTACTGATGAGCTTAGTTCTCTTGTATGTGGTGGTATCCAATTGTGGCGGTCAGATTTAAATGCAAAAGATATAGACTACCGTGTTTTATGGTTTTAGAAGACTAACTAGTTTGTAAATGGATCCTAAGTTTACAGTTTTAAAACAGCAGTAGCCACCTTGTGGTATTATTACGAAAATTAACCAACCGTATCGCAAGTGGTATCAACTATAAAATGTGAAACCTGAACCATGTCTTATATATTTTATTAATCGTATACAAAAACTGGTGAAACAAAATATCCAGCACAACTGATCCATTCTACTGACCATAATTTGTAAGCGGACTTCTCCACTTCAAGTGTACGACACCAAAACATAGTGTATAGTAAAAAGCGAAAGTACCTGTATTGTTTTTTTTTGTTTTTTTTTTTTGTATGCATTGCTCAAATTGTGCATCGTGAAATATTTTTATGTTTATTATTTTTATGCTGGCTTTAAAATGTTTTCATTCTGATAAATTCATTAATGGTGCTACTTGTTGTATTTTGTTATAAGTTTTTTTTTTCCGTAGTTGTAAATATTGGAGGCCCTGTTGATTGTTAAATTGATTAAATATCTAACGTTAAATACATGACGATGTTGAATTTTCATTTACTGCCGCAATATGGGATTGAAGATAAATGGCCTGTTTTAAAGTGGCACTATCACTGATTGGAAACCGTTCGCGAATACCCTGGCGACATGTAGCGGCAGTGATATTGTTGACCTGTTTAGGGTGCTCCCAGGTGCATGAGGACGCACCAAATTTTCACTCAATAATAATTAAGAAGGGCCAAGGCATGTTTGTTTCGTAAAAAGAAATAACATTGTGCATTCCTTCGCTTGATGCATGCAACTGCTAGATAGTACAGATAACCTAGGTGTTGCCTGACTCTGCCTGCTTTCAATTGGTGATACTGCCGCTTTAAGCTGAAGTTATGGTCCATGGTTGTTGCATCCTGCTAAATGAGGGGGGTCCAGAGTGTCAAAATCCAAGATTTAATACAATAGTTTTGGTTTCTTTCATTAGGGCATTTGCCATCGTTCGAAATATAGCATAATGGCTGCGATTACATTGAGAGTCAATCGATTCACATTTTAAAGCAGATGACATCGTCTGCCATCGTTGTTGTGCTGAATGGCTCTGGTGTTGCTGTGCAGCCAGTTCTAAGATTACCTTGTTCTGGTGCGTTCTGGGAGGAAGGGGGGGGGGGGGGGGTTGTGGCCATGATGTCAAGAGAGTGTCAAAAGCTCCATGCGAACACATTTTCCATGTTTTTAGATGTAATTCATGGGCTAGAGTCATATAAAATATTAATGTTGTATATAATACGTTATATCAAGAATTTGCCCCAGGCTAAAAACCGAACAGAATTTTGCTGATGGAATGCGTGGCGCCCTCCCGGAGCGCAGACGCAACTAATTAGAACGAATCTAACATGTTTATATAGGGAGTTCTGCAGTTACAAATTCTACCCAACCCCTATAAATTCTTGGTTATATAAGTAATTATGATGCGGGTGACAGAGCCCAAGTCGGAAATACACTGGGCCCATTAAAAACTGCTCCCCTTGTCCACACTGTTCCCTTTACTCGTAGCAACGGGTTAACAATATCAAAACTCGCCGAAGTGCACAAACCATTCATTTATAGATTTGCACCTATATTTATTTAACAAAAAAACATGATATTAATGAAATCAAATAAAGTGTATGGAGTGCAGGATGTTAAGGCTCCATTAAAAAAAAATTCAAGTGAAAGTATGTGTTGGGAAGTGTGTTTTAGATCTTTACTTATCACCTTGTGACTAGTTTTTCTATTTGAAAACAGACCCCATGTAGGTTCGAAAATTCAGAGGTTTATTAAAGTGTTTGGCAAAACTGAGCTGGTCGGACTCATTTTGATGTGCAGCGCACTTTAACCGGCCACAGGGTTATAAGACGATTTTGGATAAAGTTGCTTCCAGGAGCCAGTATAAAACTGATTTCCTAATTTTTTTTTCTGAAAACTTGTCGAATTTATGAAATGTTTTTGACAATGGGTGTTTGGATAATCGGGATTTGGATAAGCTAGTTTGTCGATTAAAAAAACCACTTCTTGTATTGATGATCATGTTTCACCAATTTTAAGTATAGGAATTTTTTTTTACAAACCTGGCATCCTGCTTTCTGTATCAGGGTGGATAAAAAAATCTATTTTAAAATCGTCGTAGTGCAGAAAAATTGGTTTTCGACCTCCTCATTATTATTCCCCCCCCCCCCCCCCCCGAAAAAAAATCGTTTAATAGTGCCCAGCTGGGCCTAATCCTTACAAGCATACAAGCCAATGGGCCAAATAGCTAATATCACACACAAAAAAACCGCCTTTTTTACTAGTTTAAAATATTGCTTTTATATTATCTTATTTGGTACTTTCAGAGACCACTAAATTAAGCCAAAACCAATACAAATTTTTTCTTCCAGAAAACTGCGAATTAGCAACCACAAATATAGGGGGGGGGGGGTTAAAGCCTTTTTTGCCGATTATAGTGCCCATTTATCCATCTCTAAAAAAAAAATTTTAAATTTTTTTTTCATTTGGGATAGTCGTTAGGAGGTCGCAAAACAACTTTTCTGCACTGTTAACGAGGTGAAATTAAAAAAAAATATGTTGAGCCACCCTTCCGTATTTTAGTGGTTTTTTTTTTGGGGGGGGGGGGGCGGGTTAGAGGAAAACTCGACTGAATCTGCTACAATGGAAAGGTTTATCATTTTTCAAGGTTGCACAGATTCCATTTTAAAGTATGTAACCAGGAGTACGTAAAACAGAGTGAAGGATTCCAGAACGGGTGTGCGGGTTGATGCGAGCACTGGGGGCACAAGATTCGATAAGCGTCTTGGCGTCTGGCTTCTTACAGACCCACGTTCGATCCTGGCGAAGGGAAGTGTATATGTACGGGTTTTTCTCCGGTTGTTTCCCGCCCGTTTCACGAGGGGTTCTTCCGGGTACTCCGGTTTCCTCCACCTTGTGGCAAAAAAAAAAACTGTTCCTGATGGTGGTAAAACCTTCCACTTAACATCCTCCGCCTGGGCCCTTAAAAGCTGTAAGCTTATTGGCCGACAACGTCTAGATTTATTATTATTATAGGATACTGACCACATCGTGCGATTAACTCGTGCTTTTAACACTGAGCTAATGCATCGAAAATAAAAATTCAGCCCTAGCCTAACTCGATCTACTATCAGCTGCATCTTGAGACCAAACACAAACACATTTGTTGACTGAGCCAATATGTTAGTGTACATATTGGATCTTCTATAAATCCCCTTATGTATAGTTTGTTCCACATTATGCTTGCAGAAAACTGTCTGTATGACGTCACGTTTCTTTGCACTACGAGTGCATAAACATGTCGATATCACACTTGTGGACTCTACACAGTTACTGTTAAGAGTCTACGAGTGGGATATTTGCATGTTTTTGCATCCGTAGTGAAAGAAAACGTGGCGTCATACAATCAGTTTCCTGAAAACATAATATGGAACAGACTATAGTGGATGCATTTTATTGGGACATAGACTATAGCCATTCAACCCGCCTCCTTTTCTAACGCATTTCTGTGCAAGCACCTTTACCATGTCCTAACCCATGGGGTTGTTTGGGACAGTCGTTATTTATTGCTGGTGGGAGGAGGAAGAGGGGGGGGGGGGGGGGGCGGGCGAGCATAACGGCACCAGGAATAATTTTCAGGGGGTAGGGCACACATTGCTAACGGCTTTCTAGTAAATAACAGTAATTCGAAGTTTCATCAATTAATTTACTCATAAAAAAAGATGCCTGTACGATAGGCCTAATTCGAGGAAACTATGTGTGTTGCATAAGGGATGGGGCCATAGACCGGGGGGGGGGGGGGGGGGGG